>JADRCH010000086.1:9197433-9213616 GCA_019843965.1 Rhynchomys soricoides | reverse complement strand
GTATTTGAGGAAAATCTACAACCACTAATTTATTAACTAGAAAAATACCTAACAGCAATTTACAAACATTTGTCTTTGTGCCCACATATAAGAATAATTCCACATCAAGAAAACATCTCTTTGAAATACAGGAAAATCATACAGAAAATCATGCTCAAAATAATTATTGTCATAGAACTCAGTTCCAATAGACATATCAACAATATCCTCCCACACCTAAGAGTCAGGCTACATAGTGGATAAGGAGGCAGAAGGATTGTAAAAGTCAGAAAATCAGGAAGTTTTTTTTTTTTTAAGAGATTATGTCTTCTAGTAATATCAGAAGCAATATCCATAGAGTATCCCTTACATGGCAGATGAAATTGACCTGAAGAAGGATGACATTTTTGAATATGACTAACTGGACAGAGAAAAGCCCATTGGGTCTCAACCATACACAAAAAGCTACAGGTGTCCCGCGCTACCGTCTCGCCAGCAAGAACGACGCGGCACACATAGGATCCTTCTGCAGTAAAGCTTTAATGCATCTTGAGACGGAGAGCATAAGCTTGCCACGAGTGGAGACCCCGAACAATAGAACGCCTGTCCCTTATATAGGCCACAGCGCTCGCCTGGGAGGTGGAGTTTCCCCATTGGCTCCCCGCACATCAGGCCAGATGCCGCCACGAGAGAGGCTGAGACTCTGAGGTGGAAAATTAGCAGGTGCATGCGCACTAGCCTGTTTACAACTTGTCCTCGGCCGGATGTAGGGTGCGACTAGGGCGGCTCCCTACATACAGGAACTGTGGAAGTCTGGGAGTAAGAAAGGTGATCTTCCCCAGAGAAGAACACAGTGATTGCTTTGTTCAATGCCAAGCAGTCAGCCCTGAAAACATACACACAGATGGCATTATATGGGCTGAACAAGTTATACTTAGCAATACATATGTATATATAAGTTCATATGCATTCAATAACAGTAAAAAAAGGAAGTCATGAATTTTAAGGAGAGCAGGGAGGGGTATATGATATATGAGGTGGTTAAAGGAGATGAAAGAATGGGAAGAAACGTAATTCAATTACAATGTCAAGAATTAGAAAATAAATAAGAAAATCTGCTACTGCCATATTACTATACAAGAGTGATTCCTTACAGTCTTCTTAAATTTATTTTTAAGTAACAGTCAGGATCTTGATTTCTCTCTCTCTCTCTCTCTCTCTCTCTCTCTCTCTCTGTGTGTGTGTGTGTGTGTGTGTGTGTTGAAAAAGATGCACAGGTTTTACTTACAACTTCTTCATTCAGAATAATATCTTGAAACATTCTCATTTGGGTTGGTTCTACATATATTATTGTCATACAACAGGACAATTCTCTCCAGTCAGTTAAATGTAAAATTGATTGTTGTGGGCATCTCAGTATCTATAGGGCTGGAGAAATAGCTCAGAAGTTAAGAACGCTTGCTACAGTAATGAGGACTGTTATTCAGACGACAGCACCCAAAGCAGGCAGCTTGCACATGGCTGTGACTTCAGCTCCAAGATATGGCATTTTCTTATGACCTCTGTGGGCACTGGTGTCCATCATCTCCTACAGCCACACAGAGGCACTTGTATAAGACACGTCATAAGATATTAAAGTAGAATCTAAGTTTCCACTGTGTTTGTATCAGAGATGTTTCTACTTAGTGGTTACATAAGAGTCTTGTATGCTTTTGTTCCAGAGTTGCATCACAGGAAACAAAATTATAATCAAGCAATTACACATTCAACTTTTAGCCTCAGTGTGGTCAGGCACTGGGGTTATCTAAAGACATCTTCTTTCAGCCTTTAAAAATAAAGATAAGAGAAATGATTATTCTTCTCAAGTTTGCAATTTTGTTTTATTAGTATGTAGTGGACACAAGCTGATCACACCTATTAATTTATCCATCATTGTTACAGTGGTTGTCTATTTTTACCTCTCCATTTGAATAAACCTGTGAAAGTACAATCTTAATAAAGTCCTAAAGCAAATGATATAAAGAAGCCTGAGAAATACAAGTCTATTTTAGGGTACTTTCCCCTTATAAAACAAAAAACCAAAATCTTGGCATTCAGCTTAGCCATTTAGTAAGTACACCTTGAATTCACTTCTAAGTAAAACTTGACTTGATATCTACCATTCTTCTATACATGCACTACAAACTTAAAACTATTCAATTTACTGCAGGCACAGGGGATAGAACAGAGACTGAGAGAATGGCCAACTAGTAACTGGCCCTACTTGAGACCCATCTCATGGACAAGCACCAATCCCTGACACTATTAATGATACTCTAGCATGCTGGCAGGCAGAAGCATGCTGTCTTCTAGGACACTCCACCCAGGAACCAATTCAGGCAGATGCCTACACCCACAGCCAAACAGTGGATAGAGCTTGAGGATTCTTATGGAATAATGGGAAGAATGATTGAGGGCCCCAAAGGGGATAGAAACTCTACAGGAAGACCAACAGAGTCAGCTAACCTGGACCCTTGAGTCTCTCAAAATCTGAATAACCAACCAAAGAACATACACGGGCTGGACCTAAGCCTCCCTGCACAAATGTAGCAAATGTGCTGCTTGGTCTTCATGTGGATTCTAAACAAATGTTGCCAGGACTATCCCAAAAATAGTTGCCTGAATGTGGGATATGTTCCTCTAGCTGGGCTGCCTTGTCTGGTCTCAATGGGAAAGGAAGCACCTAGCTTTGCAGAGACTTGAAGTGCCAGGGTGAAGAGATACCCACAGAAGCCCCCACCAGCTAAGAGGAGAAGGAGAAGAAGGGAAAGGGGAAAGATTGTGGGAGGGAGTGATCAGGAGGGGGCAGTGAGCAGAAAGTTAAGTGAGTAAGTTAAAAAAATCAAATTTAATTTATAGACTTAAATTGACATCATTATCAAAAGAATTGTGGATCTGATTGTCACTTATACAATGTCATTAGGCTGGATCAGATATGATATGAATCAAGTGGATTTATCACATAAAGATTATACCGAAGATATATTCGTTCTTATAGCTATCAAAAAATGGACCTGAAGATTTGTGGCAATCTTGCAATGATAATGGCCAATGACAGAACTTAAATAGCACAGTGGTTAGCATTTCAAAACAGAGATCTATCCCTCCTGAGAAACCAACTCCACCATAACAACTCTTATTCTTGTCATTTCCTTATTTCTGACTGCCCTCTCTATGCAAGGTTGGCCTTGAACTCACAGCGACCAATTTGCCTCTGCCTCTCCAGTGCTTAGACTAAAGGTGTGCACCACCATCAAACTTAAGAAGTTTGTTGGTTCCTTGCAGGCAGGTACAGGTTAAGAGGAGATAACCAGGTCCAGCCAGGTCTGTCCGGGGCTGAGTGGGTTGGTGAGTGTGGATGGTCCAAAAGAAACACACCAGGCCAGGAGTCTTGTTGAAGCAGGAACTCAACTTTAATGAACCTGCCCCATGCTTACATAGAGAAGGAAAAGGGGGTGGGCACTTAGGGACGGGAAGAGATGACATAGGAGGCAGGGAAGGGTAAGGGGTAACTGACAGGGCCAATAGCAAAGCTCCACATAAGCAATGGCAGGGCAAAGGGAGGGCCAAACTGGTCTTGCTGGGTCACCCTTATATGGAAGTGACTGAGACAGGTCTTAGAACTCGAGCCAGGCTTGGGTTTGACCTCCAGGCCCAAACCTGGGCCAAAATGGGGCCCAACATCTATCTGGACCATTGCTTCCCAACACTTGAACTTCCAATGTTTCTTCTAGTCTATTAATCATTATTGTGTTGTGTTGCACGTACTATGCCTCAATGCCCACTTATACCCATACATCGTCTAGTAGTTTCTAGCTTCTTCCAAGAAAATACTTTGTGCTTATGGTTACCTTTTTTAAAAGTACATAGTATCTGATAGGATAATTTGAAAACATATTAATGAATGTCTAATTAAACATAGGATTTATTTACTATTTCTTATTTAAGCCTAAATATAAAAATTATAAGGAGTCACATATTCTATTGGCCCATATTCTTTCTAGTACCAGTATACTATTCTTCAAAATGCAGCTGCTTTGATGGGATAAGGATAAGAATGTTCCTCTTTTAAAAAATGTTATAAAACAGAAGAAACCTGTAACAGAAAACACCACAAATCACCCTTAAGGGTAATGACTGCAGTTTGAAAATGGACAATTCTGGGTATGTGGAAGATCTCTCCTGGAAATTGAGGAGGGGAGAATATTTATGTAGGAAGAGTTATTGGGACATCCCAGCATGCTACTTAGGCTTGCTTAGGCTGTGTAGCCTCACCTTCTGCTGTTCTGTTCTTAGTTGACCAGAACTTTTGAATAAAAACATAAACTAATGAATGAGAATCTTGGACCAAGTCACAGTGTAATGAATGTTTTCAAAGATCAGTATCCACTCTAAAAGGAAACTCATCAATACCTAGAAGACAAGATCCTCATCTATCCCAAATACTCCCTCAGCTGTTTTATGATTATTGTCAAAGACAAAAGTAAATATCCAGAAAACACCCAAGTTATGACCCAACTTAATGAAAGTGTGATAGTAGCTTTAAACGAATAAACATTTGTAAAATGGCATTAGCAAAGCCCATAGAATCATTGTAATGAGAGAATTTGGGACAAAGATAAATGTACCCAAAGTCTATTGAAAAATTATAAACTATAGAAATATATGATCTTTTTGTGGTAGGCAAAAATCCCCCAATGGGTACCCTGAGATCTTTCTCTAAAATGTCAGAAACAAATTAGGCTGTTTAAAGCCAAGGGTACTTTGCAGTTGTAATTAAGTTACTAATTAAATCTCATAAAGCTATCCAAATGATCACATTCTGATCCAAGGACGCTCAAAAGGTAGAGTATTTTCTTCAATTCTAGGAAATGAGTTGAAAGATGACTGCTTTGAATGTGGGAGGGACTTGTAAAACATACTAGAAAGATGACTCTCTGGGCAGAAAACTTGGCTGAAGGTCAATAAGTAATGTTATGTATGTATGTATGTATATATGTATGTATGTATGTTTATGTAAGTATGTATGTTTGTATGTATGCATGTATTAAATGAAAAATTTGGTCATAAGTTTCAAAAAGTGAAGGGAGGGATATAAGGGAGGTTCAGAGGGAGGAAAAGGAAGGTAAAATATATTTTCTACCACTGAGACCTATCAGGCTAACATTTTGGAATACATTAACAATGTATTGTTAGTTTGAAACAATTATAATTGCTTTGATTGTCAAAAGCAGAGAAAAATTTATTCAACTTCTATTTCATGTCAATAATCAACTCTAACACATTTATGCAGTTTTATTACTTAGCATTATTCAAAACTGATGCTATATGAGATTTCAAGAATGAAAACTTTATACATATATTCATTTAATCAATCAATCAATCAATCAATCAATCATTCAAGATAGTGTCTTGCTATGTAGTCTTACCTGGCCTTGAACTCCAAGTACAGCCTGAGTTATCTTGAAAATGCTGTGATCTTCTTTTTTAACTTCATGAGTGCTGGGGTTACAACAGTGAACTACCACAGTGAGTGAGCTCTGTGAAACTTCAAAGTCGTGTCTAACTCTATATCCTTCTATTCCCAATAAATAATCCTGGCATCTTCTGGTTGCTCCTTCTGGATTATTTTTCACTTCTCTTTTATGAAGGCTACTTCCAGGCATGGTTCTTTCACACAACTGAAGCATTCTGATGAACTAAAGCAGGGTATCCCATCCTCTCAATTTGATTTTCATCATTAACCCCATTCAATATCACTCAACACCTCTTAAATTCATAATGCCTTCTTATTAATAAAACTAGTCAGAGTCCTTGCTGCCTATTTGAGAATAAATATTTTTTAAACCTTTTATTTATTCTTTGTGAGTTTAACATTGTGAACCCTAATCCAACTCATTTTTTCATCCCTTTATATCCACCCTCCACTCTTGAAACCACCCCCCACAGAAAGAAAACACCCCCAAGGAGAGAAAACAAACAGCATCTCATTGTAGAAGTGGTAGTGTGCCACAGTATGTCCCACAGTACCTGCTTTTTCCCATATTTCTTCACTTGCAAATGTTCATTACAATGAGTCATCTGTCTAGTCTGAGGCCTCTGGTTTCTGCTTCACTATTATACTGGATCTTCACCAGGATTTTTCTCAGATATTCTGTTGTTGCCCCATGTCACAGAGATCCTGCAGTTTTGGATCAGTAGGACCAGCCTTTTCATGCACTCCAGAAGTTCATAGATGAAGTAGATGTTGGGATGGGTCAACCCAAATCCTTGGCTGGTAGCTGAGCTGGGCAGTCCATCAGCTCTTCTACACCTACATCACCAGGGCTATCTCTGCAGCACTGCCACAACTAACTCATCCAATGTGCAGATGGAAAAGACAGGGGGAAGAGCCAGATCTGCCACTTTCATGCTGCTGCGGCCAGATCACCTATACCCATGCCACCAGGGCCATCTCTATTATGCTGCCCAGGGGAAGGTGCAGAGCCTGCTCTCCTGAATGCTGTAGCACGTTAGAGACTGGGACAGATCTCCTGTTCTCATGACCCAGGGACCAGCTCTCTTGCTTCTGGCAGGTGGCAACAGTTGAGGGGGAGAGGGCATCATGCCACCAGACAAGTTGTGGGTCCAATTATCCCATCTTCATACTCTTGGGGCTAGCTGGCCCCAACTCTCAGAACCAAAACCAGCTCTATTGTGCTTCCTGAGTGAGATGCATGGATGGGGATGGTGCTTTCTGAGTATGACTGATTGAGAAGGATGGGACCAGCTCTCCTGCTTTCATACTCTTTGGGCAAGCTCTTCTAGAAGAACTCTTCTAGGTAAGGAGTGAGGCCAGCTCTTCACGGGCCTCAGACAAACATGGCTCTTTGTGGCAATCCAGACAAAGGACATCTACCTGGTCTTTGGTGATAAGAGAACACTTGTTACTGCAGTGCCACAGACCCAGACATGGCCTTTGGTGGTAGCATGGGCCAAGATTTTACCATAACCTTGCTGGCATTGCAGCTACCCACTTCAGGCTATTCTTCACTACTCTCTCATCTCTAGTTCTTCTCTTCATTGTGCACACATCCTTCTGCTTGTCCTTCTCTTCCATCTCTCCAGCTCATCTTAGTGGTGTCCTGAACATCTGGGTTTCTGGAGTTGTCTTAGGAGTGCTGTGTTCTACCTGTGTTGTGTGGCACCAGGATGGGAGTCATCTTAGGCTTGCTCTGCCAGCTTGGACAATGTGGCCCTGGACTTGGAATTGTATCAGCTTTAATCCTCACAAACCTATGTTCTACCATACTTATTGTTCTCTAGTAGATACTTGTAAGGGTGTTTGTGCTCTAGATTCTGAATGTGTGTATCATACAGAAAGCAATGTTAAGAAAGTAACAGAAGATGCAAGCTTGATGCCACAGTTTACATTGTCATGGTTGTTCTATATAGGTTTGTCCTGGAGAAGCAGTTTGCATGTATATTAAGTCATTTCTGTTAGCCAGAATTCAACCCTAACCTTAGTATTTGATTTAAAATATTGTCAGGGAAGATTGATAAATTAGATGAATAGTACAATAGTAGACCTGGAAAACACATCATTTTCATTGAGCTCTTGGACTAGGTACTCAGATATGAAGTACATAAAAAGTAGAGTTTACAGTATAAATGTTGCTGTCATACACAGTATGCATGCCATTAAAACTATTTAAATCACTGAGCAGAGACAGAGAATAATGGAGAGTAAGGTACTGAATGATCAAAGGATAGGGGCAGATAGTTGCTATGGAAATGACAGAGATTGTAATACTGCTACAAGGGCAGATGGTTACTATTGATGATCCTCCAAAGAGGACACACAGTAAATGGCAAATCAAGGGCTGTTAAGCACAATTCATGGCATGCATGGGAAGTCAGAATGCCTTTCTAGCAGCTTCAAAGGAAGGCTTCCACTTCAGGAAAAAGAATCACAGTGTGAGGACCATACTCAGATCTTGATTTTAAGGACTACAGAGTAGGCTGCTCGAATTAAATATTAAATCTTTCCATCATTTTTGTAGTTTTGTATTAAAGCATTGGTTATCATATGAAGTAAAGATGAGAACATTCATACTGGCAGATATGAATGAGGGCTTGGAATTTTAAGTATAAATTCCCCTCAAGTTATCTCAGTGCTGGGATCAGTAACATCATAGTTCTAGTTCATTGTATTACTTCTGTATTCAAATAATTTTTAAATCCATTTTTCTTTTCTAGCACTGGCTCCTGGGATGATGGTTCTAAGACTAATTATTTATTATTAAATGCCTAGACCATAAGCTTTGGCTCATTATTTAACTAGCTCTTAACTTGTTTAACCATTTAAACTATTCTATGTCTGTCACTTGGTTAGTTACCTCTCTTCAGTCTTGGCCCCTTCTTCCTTCATCTACCTGTTTGTTTATGTCCATTTCCTCAGTCTGTTTCTCTCTCAGCTCTTTTAAATCTGTCCCTTTTATCACTTACTATTTCCCATAATCCTCTCTTTTTCTATCAGTGTCTTATCTCCTATTTTCTGTCTCAGGTCATTGGCCATTGGCATTTTATGGACAGGTGATGTTTATAAGAGATGCTGTGATAGTTTGTATATGCTTGGACCAGGGAGTGTCACTTTTAGGAGGTATGGCCTTTTGGAGTAAGTGTGTCACTGTGGCATGGGCTTAAGGCACTCACCATAGCTGTCTGGAAGTCAGTCGTCCACTAGCAGCCTTCAGATGAAGATGTAAAACTCTCAGCTTTGCCTGCATCATGCCTACCTAGAGGCTGCCCTGCTCCCACCTTGATGATGGACAGAACCTCTGAACCTATAAGCCAGCCCAATTAAATGTTGTCCCTTATAAGATTTGCCTTGGTCATGGTGTCTGTTCATAGCAGTAAACCCTAATTAAGATACTCTCTACATTTCCCCCTTTTAGTCCAATAAAAAGCTCTTTCTCTTACATCAATAAATTATATACAATATTAATTATGAAAACCATCAGATAAGAATTATATTCATAACTTCTATCTTCAATTATGAACATATATTCATAATTTGTATTTGGCAATTTTGAAAATTACTCTACTATATAACTATCTTGGTAAGTTAGAGTTATTTGCTTAAATCATTTTCTAACATAACTTATACAGACCTAATAACATTTTTTTTTTAATCCTAAAGAACTTAAGACTATCTAGTCTTCAACTCCATCAGATACATGAGGAGGAATAAATATTACTTTAGTATGCAGGAAGTGCAGTGAAAGCAACTTACAAAACTAATGAAATGAGAGATGTTGCTGGCTGCTTGATGAATCACCCAAGACTTGTCCCTATATCATTGGAGCATCCAACTTTAGCCTCCTGACCCAGTATACAACAGAAAATTTTTGTAAAGCAGGAATTATGAAGGACTTGCCTATCTTGTCATTGCAAAGCTTAGTAGTTGACTTCCCTGCATCTCACTTGTCCATTTTGGACAATGTTCTGTTGAGAAATGAGGCAGGGGTATTTTCCTTCCCAGTGGTTAGCTTGTCACATTTGAAGCAAACTCCATAAGGAGGTTCTTTGATGCTCATCATCTTCATTGATATAGAATGAGGATGCTCCCAGGAGCAGTCCTGTCTCCTTGTCAAAAAGATCTTTTAATAAAAAAATATCTTTAAATGTCATATTCTGTAGAACTCTGTGATTTTTGAAGACTATGTATCTATAGTATATCTGAATTGTTTGTTTTTAGCTATTTATTATCTGTTCAACTTTGAAAACATATTTTGCAATAAACTAAACTAATACCTAACATGACTATGAATTTGATTGTTTGACTACTGAATTGCATTTCTTGCTTATCCTAAATAGTTTGTAATACCAGATTTTAAATGGACTAGAACTTAAAATGGATTTTTACTTAAAATGTAAGATGTTGGGCTTGTTAGTACTCTTTGATCTAACAGTCAGTTCAATAATCTATCTCTTTTCCCTATTATTTTTTATATTTTCCCTTTTTATTTTCATCCCTTCTCCCCTTTCCCTCTAATACTAGATAGAAGGGAGAGAAGGACAAAGAGGAAAAAAGAAAGAGAGAAATCCCTGAGTCTAACTTCTTTAATGTTGTTTGCTCCCTGATTCAAGACCATAACTTTAGTGGATTTGGTTTATTACTTATATTATGTTAATTTGGTTTCCCAAATTACATGAGAATTCACACATCTGCCTGTGAAAGGCTGACAATCTCTGTGCCCAACTAGTTCTGATTGGTAAATAAAGTTGCCAGTGGCCAATGACTGGACAGGGAGACAGAGGTGGGACTTTGAGATTCCTGGGCATCGAATGCCCAGCAGGTGGTGGTAGAATCACCACACCAGAGAAGTAAGAGGATCAAATTTAAGATCTGTTGAAGAGAAAGAATCCAACCCCAGTGGCCTTTTCCCTGATTGGGCCTGTGGTGGCAAAGATGGAATATAAATTTTAGAAAGCAACAACTCAAGAATATTGGAGAGTTTTAGCGATGGGGAGGGCCCAGCCATTGCCACTGCACCTTTGACCCATATTAAATACAAGGCTGTGTGTGTGTGTGTTTGTGTATGTGTGTGTGTGTGTGTATCTTTCATTTGTGAATCTAGAACATTTGGGAGGTAACAAGAAGTATGTGCACATAGCCAGCGGGGAGTTCTGAGCAGATTAACAATTTGCCATTTCACATAACCATACTCTTAAATGATAACATTCATTACCCATAAAACAACCCAAAAATCATTCACCCCAACTCTTGGGAATGGGGCATAATTCTCTTAAAATTGCTTCATGTTGGGTTGGGGCATCATTTCTATTTTTTCTGGGTGATCAAGAAGATTGGGAAAATGAAAGTTTAAGAAAGCTGTAACAATTGTTGTCCAGTCTCTGCAAGTTGAGAAAGTTCAGGCTTAAGTCATGGTTCAGTCTGGTCATCTGGGGTCAGCAGCCTTCTTTGAAGCTGATCTAGAAGCAAGTTCAGATGAAACAGTTAGGATCAGGCAGGATGCTGGAATAATATGCCTTGTTGTCTCAGCATCCCTGAGGTTGAATCTTGTCAGGGCTGCCTTTTGGCTTTACTTTTTTCTATGAACACATAGGCTTTTAGAGGTAATACACATTTCTACGTTAACACATGTAAGGGATTGCAGTGTGCACAAATGAGTTAAAGGTGTGCATTTGTTCTCTGTTCAAGCAGGTAAGGTATTTGTCCTTTTTAAAAATAAGTTTGTTTGAATTATATAACCAAATAGTAATTTAAATTTCTATCTATGCCATTTGAAAAGGTTACATAATAAGTCCTGAGGATTCTTTAGCCAGCAAGATATATTGGCTATGCTTAGCAGAAGATCTGGACTGGAGACATTTTTATGTCTCAGCCAGTCTTAACATTATTTCCATGTAGGAGGGATCAGTATACATTTTATCCCTTTTGTTCTTCTTGATTTTTTCTTTTCTTTCTTTCTTTTGTTTCTGAACCTAAGATCTTAAAGGGTCTTCCCTTGACAAATCTTATTTTTATTAATTTGGATGGAATCCATCGTTTTTGTTTTTTCTGTGGAAATAAAAACATATTCTCTCCCCCAAGGCAACATTTATTTGTCTGTGGGAGATTTCTTATCTCTTTTTGCTTATTAAGCATCTATGTCTTGTATCTGCTCTTGTATCAGTAAAACCTTTAGTATCTCTGGGTTTTTTTGTGTTATCTATTGAAGTTGCTCTAGCTTTAATATCTGGGTAATCAATGTTTATATCCAGAGCATTGTTGTTTAATTGTTCTATGCATGAGTTTCCCCACTGTTGACCTGAATGGCCAACTTAAATTTGATATTGGGGCCTCTTGGGTCATTTTCTGACAAGGAGTTACCTTGTTTATCTTTGGTGATCTACACCACTAATCCAGTGCAGGCCTTTGCCAAACTTTCTGGATTTTCTAGAAGGCTGATGCCTCCATTTTGTATTTTCTCTGGGAAAAATGTTGTTTCTAAGAATGCCTTGTCTATGATCCCATTTAAAATAACCTTGCTTGCCACAATTAAAACATTTGACAGTTTGTTTTTCCTTGAAACCCTCGGGTATTATTTTTTCCCATTATAGGTGCATCTTTAATTTTTTTCAATCAAGCTTTTCTATCGGATGCCATCTAGATTCTTCCTGAGGGTGGTTACTGTTGGTTCATATTTATTGTACATTTACCAGGGTGGTTACTGTTGGTTCATATTTATTGTACATTTACCAGACAAGCTAATGCTTTAACAACAGGCCTTATCATTATTTCCTATGTCTTTTTCTTAGCATCTTTCTCAATTTTACTTATTTTCTAACTTTTCTTTTATGGCCTTTCTGCATTTCTCACATTTTCCTTTTTCTTGTTTTAATTTTTCTTAGGCCTGTATCTCTAAAGCCACATTTAAAAAAAAAAAAAGAAAGTATAGAAAAACTATTATGATTATTAAGGTTAGGATATATTATCCTATGAGCATAATCATAATCATAATAGGTAATGTGTTTCAGTTAGGCCAGTTATCTGTTGCTCTTGTTTCTACCTTTAAATCATTAAAAACAGCATTGTATAGTCTGAAGGCTATGTGTTATTGATTTTTTTATCTTATTTATCTTATTCCCTTTAATTTTATTAATTTTAAATTAATTTTACTGGCCTATATTTTTGGTACACTCAGTCTTCTTCCTCTTTTAACATTTAAACATAATTTCAAACATGTCTTACCTAGTTAGAAGCTTTGTTGTTTGGTTGCTTTGTGATATTTTTAGTCTTCTCTCCAGTCACTCTCTCTGTTTAATCTGGATTTGTGTTACCTGCCCCTGTCTCTCTTCAATCACTAGGAGAGGTGTTTTTCTTTCCTTTTATAACCATATCACTGGTTGTGATTCTTCTCCTTTTGGGGAAGTTGTCTTGAATCCACAAAGCGCCTTCTCAGGTCCCAGCAGGTGACTAGCCAGCAAGTGTTCAGCCACCAAGAGCCCGCAGCTCCAGCCTCCCACCAGCTAGAAAACTGCCTTAAGAAGTACTCCTCATTTGGGTTCTCTTTCTTTTCAGCCTGGGCTTCTTAAGGGCACCCATTTTCCTATTCAGTAGGCTATTAAGAGTTGTTGTTGTTAGTTTTTATTTTTTCTCTCTACCTCTGTAGATGCACCTGGCCACTCCATCTGGCCACTCCCAAACCTGGCGTCAGTTGCTAAGCAACGGCTTAAATGAACAGAACTATGAGCTTCTCTTGCTCTGTTCAAGCTTGAATTTCTAACTAAATTCTTGCCTGATATTCAGTGCCAATATAACCACACTGCCTCTCAATCAGGACTTTACTAAGCTAAAATGCTATGCCTGACTGTGGATACCATCTGTTAAAATAATTTTTAAATCCGATTTTCCTTTTCTGTCCCTGCTCCTGGAATGATGACTCTGGAAATAATTTTTTATTATTAAATGCCTAGGTCATAAGCTTTGGCTCATTTTCTGACTAGCTCTTAATTTATTTAACCATTTAAACTCTTCTATGTCTACTACTTTGTTAGTTACCTTTCTTCCTTCTACCTGCTGTCTCCTTAGTCTGTGTTTCTCTCTAGGCTCTCTTGAATTTCTTCTTTTATTTCTTACTATTTCCAAGAATCCTCTCTCTTCCTGCCAGTGTCTCACCTCTTATTTCCCTGCCTCAGCTCATTGGTCATTGGCTTTTTTATTGACAAGTGATTTTTGTAAGATATTTTCTCTGCAGTTCTGTACTGTGGAAAGAGCACATACTGATGGGTGATGCACTGAGAGGCAAGTCATAGAAATGGATACCTGAATAATGCTTCTGATAGAGGCACTGATAGCCCACTGCATATCCCCATCCTATGTATGTATGTATGTATGTATATATGTATGTATGCATGCTGTGTGTATCTAGGTATGTTCGTATTCTCTCTACTTTAATCTACTTGGTCTGTAAAGACTCTGGGGAGCCTTTAACTTTCCGGAGAACCCCCAGTGAACACCAAGGAGAAGGGAATTGATACAATCAGCAAGAGGATTTTTTTTCCAAAGCATTTGGGCTATACCAAACCCAAAGGAGAGGTTGTGACCCCTAGTGATCCATTTGGCAAGCCTTTATACAGTTTTCAGAGCAACAGCCACTAGGTGCAACGAGAATGGCAGAACAGTGTGACTTTTAAACTGATTTGTCCTTAGGGAATGAGGTGGTCAGGACTCCCATTGTCTATAAGTGACCAATGGCTAGTCTGCCCTGCAGACTGTGTTTACATGCTCTGGGGGCAATATTATGGCAGGTTGTGAATGACTAAGAGGGAAGCAGTGAACAGGATGTAAATGAATAAGTAAAAAATATAAAATTAAATTGAGAGAGAAAGAGAAAGAGAGAAAGAGAGAGAGAGAGAGTGTGTGTGTCTTTGGTAAAATTAACTCATTTTTGATAATTTCTAAACATAGACCTCATGTCTTCATAGTTACATTGTCAAGTATTTTCTTTTATTCTGCTCCCAGAATCTCTTCTACTCAATTTGTACAACAAAATTTGCTAACACCATGGAAGAAAGATACCCTATTTTATGGGTACCTTCTTTCTCCTTTATTAAGATTTATTTCCATATCTGGATTTTGTGAATCTGCCTCTCTCTCTCTCTCTCTCTCTCTCTCTCTCTCTCTCTCTGGAAGTGTTAGCATTCTGTCTAACCTTCAACCCACAGTTACCGGGCAATAGCCAGGTATGTTCCTCCCCACAGTTACCTGGCAATTGCCAGGTAGGCCAGACACAGTATAAAAGGGGCTGCCTGCCCCTTCCTCATTCTCTTGATCTCTTGCCTTTCTCTCTTGTCTCTTGCCTTCTTGTTCCTCCTCTCTCCTCATCCCCTCTCCCCTCTCTCAATGTGGTCATGGCCGCCTCTACTTCTCTACTTTCTTTCTCTGCCTTTTTCTGCCTCTACTACCCTCTTAACTCCCCTCCCCATGCCCTGAATAAACTCTACTCTATACTATACTGTCCTATGGCTGGTCCCTCAGGAGGAAGGGATGCCTCCACATGGGCCCGCTGAGATATTCCCTTCCCCCACACCTCACCACACACCCACAGAACATATTCTTATATCTCTTTATTTTTTTATAAAAAACATAAGGAATGGTTGCCATATTTACCAAAGCGAAACATACAATTGGTTTAGTTTTATGGAAAAATAAATATTTTCATGTTTCTTGAATGTAATGTGTCAGATACAGTTATGCAAACAGCAACAATTAAATTCCAACTCATCTGTTGTTTATCTTTAATTGTTTTAGCTAGGTGTATTGTAGTTTATCTACCAATACAATTTACTCCATATTTAATGACAGCTTTATAGAATTTATTCCCTGTTTATTAGTTCACTCTCTGACCTCTGATGTCAATGAGAATATATACAAGACCATGGGAGACATTGTACATTCAAACCAATGTTCATTTTTTTTCACTCATAGACAATATAAAAATCTGTGTAACTCAGTAGAGAGATCTATAATATATTTGCCTATTTTTGCCATCTATTACCTATATATAGGTTTATTCTATATTTATTGATCTATCAATCATCTATCATCTATTCATCTATTAGCTGTGTTTCAGTAATCTATCATTTATCATTTATATATTTATCATATATCATCTAGCTAGATTGTTGGTGATCATCTATCATCTAGATGTGGATAATCCCTGTGGACTTTGATTTAGAAAACTAAGAACCTAAGAACACACACATACACACACACACACACACATACACACACACACACACACAGATATTACTGAAAAAATGGAAGCAGAATAGATAGAGTGAGGAACAAGGCATGATATGGTCACACCAAGTAGTAATTGAAATTTTAGTGAAAGGTCAATTTCTTTGTAATTTCTTATTGCTAGTATTCCCATTTTCATGGACAAGAACAGTCATATAGTCTTTATACTAATGAGTCTGACCCTAGATTTAAGTTTTTTCTAAAGATTTGTTTCAATTTTTAAAGTCTCCTCCTCTCTCTCCCTCCTCCCCCCTTCTAATCACTCTCTATGTGCCTCTCAGCCTGTTTCTGTCCTCTCTCTCTCTCTCTCTCTCTCTCTCTCTCTTGTGTGTGTGTGTGTGTGTGTGTGTGTGTGTGTGTGTGTGTGTGTGT
>JADRCH010000086.1:9136563-9197423 GCA_019843965.1 Rhynchomys soricoides | reverse complement strand
GTGTGTGTGTGTGTGTGTGTGTGTGTGTGTGTGTGTGTGTGTGTGTGCAGCTGCCTATAGAGTCCAGAAGGGCATGGGACCTGGGTTCTGCTGGAGCCTGTGTTACAGGTAATTGTGAAACACTGAACACAGTTGCAGAGATCCAAAATCAGGTCCTCTGTAGGAGCAGTTAAAGGGGCTGAGCTGCTGAATCCTCTCTCCAGCTTCTGATCCTTCACTTTCTAACTCTTACAGACTCATATGTGTTTTAACCTTTCTGATTTCTAATTGCTCCTCTGATCCTGACACTTTCTTTAGAAATTTTCTCCAATTAGGCTTTTTTTGTTGTTGTTGAGGGATCTGTCAGTCCTCCACCATATAAGAGAGCAAACTCAACGAGTAATTTGTTCTTCTCCAGAAGCTCATTATCACATGCAGCAATGGAGCATTAATTATGAACTTTTAAAACTACATTTATTAATTATTTGAGATTCAATACTAGGTGTTTTGATCATATTCATGCCAGTTATTTCCCTTGATCTCTTCAAGATATATCTTTATACACTTTAAATTTTGTATCATTTTTTAAAAAATGAGTTTAATAAGCAATTAACTCTAATTTGTGCTGTCCATATATTTCTGGGTATGGGGCTGTTCACTGGAGCATGGACACACTGCCAGAAGCAGCTATTCCTCACCTTGTATCTATCAACTGTCAATAGTTTCTTTGTTAGGGGTATGGTCTCATGAATCCTTCTGCTTTCCATGCTAGAATGGTGATTAATTTGCTCTTGTGCAGGTCTTATGCTGGCAACCACAGCTGCTGAATATCCATGAGTACAGAGGTGCCATCATGTCCGGAAGACATTGTTTTACTCTGGGCCTCTTCTGTCTTGGCTTTTATACTCTTTCTCTTCCCTCTTAGTGATGATCCCTTAGCTTTTAGTGGCTTTTAAATAAGTGTTTTACAGTTTCTCTCTTAGCCCAGCTAGTTCCCAAATACTTGATATTGGACCATTATGTTTATTTATCAAGTTTCAAGGGCAATATCAACTGAATAGTATTACTCTATTTTAATCCTCTAGACTAATCTGACTACCTCCCAGCCCAAATTCCTGAGATACTTGCATTTTATGGCTCTCTCTGCTCATACTGTTTTCTCATGGGCTCTCTTGGACTTTCCCCCCATGGCTAACTCCCATTTCCTTTTTCTTTGCCCCCCTATCCTGACTGGAAGGAAGTCCTGCCCTATTCTCTCCCTTGCTCAGTCATTGACTGATCAGCTTTTATTGACAGATCAGAGAATAAATGGGGAGCAATGCTTTCAAAACACTGAGGCAAGAGAGACTTAGAATTAAGATTGCAACCAAATATGGAGGACACAGAAATCAGCATTTGAATTGCACAGTGAACAATAGCATTATGCCTACACTGAGCCTTAGCAGTGTTATGTAATAAAAGGTTCCCATCTGTGGCTAAGCATCCACACTCACTCTTTCTCAGTTGTTTATACAGGAGAAGCAGCAAATAGGAAGCACTTTTTCTTTTTCTGCTCACTTCATTGATATATCCCTTACTACTTCAAATGGCACAGCTGGGGACTCAATAACCAGCTGGTAAATAAAAGGTAAACTTTAGGCATTTTCATATATAGTAAATAGGTAGAATTAAAACAAATTACAGAAGTTTTCCTAATGTGCTGGCTATAAAAACCTGGCTTATGGAAAGAAAACAAGAAAGAATAAGTTTTATTATTAGTGGTATAGTACTGATTTCTGTGACATGTGACAGTAAATCAATGGATTTTAATATTTTTGCCTTTCCTCCACCATTTCTTTGATTTATGTCCAATGTTGAATTTCTACCCTTGATTACTCTGAGGAGTATCACATTCAGAGAGAAAAGCAAAGAATAATGCAAAGGCTAAATTTAGACCACATCAATAAGAATGTGTGTTCCTGGAATTATATATACAATTAAATGTTGATTCATAATTCCATAAGAGAGATAAGAGATCAAATAATGTCAGGGAATTTTAAAATTTTAACATCTGAGCAGGAGAAATAGAAGAAATCATTTAAAATTAAATTAAATTGTGTTGTCAAAAATTCATTTACATTTTGGAAACCCTTTACCATTAAATGTTTAAAAGACTATACAACTAATGTTTCCTAAAAGGACAAAAATAAAATTAATTATAAGTCAATCAGTGCAAAAATAAGCAACATGAACAAAATACTATCTTATGAAGTAATAGATAAATAAATTAAAAAGTATTAATAACTCTATTAACTTCCAAGAGAATCAGTAACTGAATTAAAGAGTGCCATTCTGAATAAAGAATAGAATTTGAATATAGGATAACTAAGAAAGGATCAGTTGTAGTTAACTAATAAACACAAAAAATTATATTGTAAAAACATAGGAAAATATAAAAAGTAAAAATAAAATAAGGGTTGATGTAGATATGCTAACATTGGCAATAGTTTCATGCAAGAAGAATTATTATGGCTAAAATGATATATTTCAATATACAATAGTGTTAATTCTTTCAGGGGAAAAATTAATTCTGAATTTGTATATACACATATACAACAATGTAGATTCATACTATGAAAAGTGAAACCTCATAGAAATTTTAAAAAGATATAAAAAAAGCACCACCATCTACTCAGTGTCTACACATCTCACTTAGAAATAGAACAAACAGACAAAAATAAAATTGATTTATTTAAAAGTAAAGCCCTGTTAGTATCCAGGTATCAAGGTGGCTAATCTGTTTTTAGCTTCTTGGAGTATGAAATGTCTGAGAGTTGTTAAGGAACACCTCCTCACCCAGATGTGAGGACTTCCTGAGGATGATCAGATTACATCAGGTATTTCATCCCTTGCTGGAGTTAGAATCTGAATAGCCAATTTGGAAGAGGAGCTGTGGAGCATGTTAATGGGAATCACTCTGAGTGAGATGGCAGGTTGTAACCTGTCCTTGTCACTTTTGTGGTTCAGTCTTGGATTTTTGCAGCCATAATGAATTGCAAGAGCATGGCATGAAGGTCCTTGTGTCCAAAGATCTCCAGAGAAACCAGGATTGTCTTTCTAATAGGAAATATTGACAAAAATAAAACCTGTTCTTGTATCCAGAAAGCTGAGACTTAGAAGCAATCTAGTAACCCAGCCTAGTGATCTGTATTATTTGGGACTATACCATGTCAAGTTCTTACAAAAAATAGCGGAGGTGGCTACTAATCTAAATGACTTAATAGCCAGAGGCTCCCCCTATTAGGGACCAGAGGTGGCTAATAGCCAAACTCTTAGGCCCTGAAGCTAGTACAGGTTGCATATCTCTAGAACTCATCTTCTTGGAAGAAATGACACCCTGAGTTGAGTTTCAATGTAATTATGCTTCTTTGTGCAACAGAGAGTGTCAGGAAACTTTTTTCCCAAATTATACTGGACTTAAATACTTTGGGAATAAACTGCCTGTTATGAGACTTCCCTAAGTATGATCTGGGTTGATGAAGTCAAACACTTTATTTTCATTCTTACCTCTTTGTGTGGTTCATTTTCCAGACTGGATACCTGCTGGAACCACCTCAATAATAGGGTCAGCTCTACTCATTTATGCCCATGATAAAATGGACCGAAGACTAAAACCATGACCTAAAATAAATCTTTTCTTCCTTCAGCTGTTTTGTCAAGTGTTTGTGAGGAGTGATTCAGAAACACAGACCATCAAAAACTACATGCATTTCTTCCACGTTTTCTTGAAAAGTTTACCAAACTTTATTATAGATGGAACAAAAAAAAGCATTGTATAAACATGTTTAGAAGATCTGATGTAATTCAGAATGAATTGACTAGGGTTCTGAATTTGAAAAAGAATATACATACACACACGCAAACACAAACACAACATATACATATGTGACATTGTGACAGTTTGTTCTAATATTTTTCATGAGGTTAATTATCTTGCTTGATTTTTTTTACACATGCTAGTTTAGATATTTACATGAAATTAATACTTTAAAGGTTAACTCCACTATACATGGAAGCAGATTAATTGATTTTTATTAATTAATAAAATTTTTGATTAATATCATTTTTATTTTTAAAATGATATACTAACCTGAAAATACCAGCATATTATAGAATTAGAAAGAAATAAAATTAGAGGCAAATCTTCCATAAACATACTCCTATTTAAAATGTGAACACCAATCTCAAAAATATTAACCCCGAATTGCTTCTAGAGACTGCCCCACCTAGGGATCCATCTCAGATGCAGCCACCAAATTCAGACATTATTGCTGATGCCAAGAAGTGCTTCCTGACAGGAGCCTGATATAGCTGTCTCCTGAGAGGCTTTGCCAGAGCCTGACAAATACAGATGGGGATGCTTGCAGTGAACCATCAGACTGATCATGGGGACTCCAATGGAATAATTAAGGGAAGGACTGAAGGAGCTGAAGGGCTTTGCAACCCCTTAGGAAGAACAATAATATCTACCAACCAGATCCCCAGAGCTCCCGGGGACTAAACCACCAGCCAAAGAGTACACATGGAGGGACCCATGGTTCCAGCTGCACATGTAGCAGAGGATGGCCTTTTCTGGCATCAGTTGGGAAGGGAAACCCTTGGTCCTGTGAAGGCCTGATGTCCCAGTGTAGGGGAATGCTATGGTGGTGAGGTGGGTGTGGGGAGAAGCCCCCTCATAGAAGCAGAGGGGAAGGGGAATGGGATGGGTATTTGCAGAGGAGAAACCGAGAAGGGAGATAACATTTGAAATGTAAATAAATAAAATAACCAATAAGAAATTTAAAAAATAAAATGTGAACAAATGAAATAGATTGATATTTAATACATTAACACATACAAAAGCATTTCTTTTTAGTTTTTCTTTGTTACTGATTAATTTATTTAACAATTTCACAAATATGTCTAGTATGTTAAAATTACTTTCCTTTTCCTCCACCTCTCTTCTTTCTCATCCTCATTAATTACTCCTTCAACCTTACCAGTACCTTTGCCATATACATGTGTTTTGTTTCTTTGTTTTAAAATATTATCATTATTAAATACATGTTAGTGTGTGTGTATGTATATGTGACGTGTATGCATATGTGTGGGTGTTTGTAGACTTGCACTCATGATATAGCTTCCCTTTGATCAGAGAACAACTTTGGAGAATCTATTCTCTTCTTTTATGGGTTTTCAATTCAGTGTATCCTGAAGTATTAAAATTATTGAAATAATTGAATATTAATTAAATTATTATTATAAAAATAATTAAATAAATCCCAGGAGCACATTCAATGCTACCCACCACAATGTTCTAGGTTTCTCAATGAAAGACACATATACTGCCCTTACATTTTGGTATGCCTAAAACAGCTCATTGGCTAGGCCACTTCCCAACCTCCATGTGGCTAATCTGCCTCCGTCTGATAATCCTGAGTGAGTTATCACTTGCTACATTCTGTCTTCTACCTTGGCTGCCCTGGACCCAGTTGGGCAGTCCTTTGGGCCACACTCTCTAGCTTCTATGTGGTGGCTATGTCTCCCTGTCCTGCATCTTCTCAGGTGTGGTGTGTCTTCTCATATTCTCTTCCTTCTCTTTCTCCTTCTCCTTCTCCTTCTCCTTCTCCTTCTCCTTCTCCTTCTCCTTCTCCTTCTCCTTCTCTTTCTCCTTTTCCTCCTTCCTCTCTGTCCCTAACCCAGGAATCCTAAAAGTTCTGCCTCTGTCTGTTCTGCCCAGCCATTGGTTGATGGCAACTTTATTTGTCAATCACAACCAACTTGAGGCAGATTCCCAGAACATGCATGCCTGTATACATTCTCATGCAAACAGTTTTGGATGAACATGACTAGCATTTGTAATGCAGGATGCTACGTCCAGCTTGTGTTATACATGTTGTTTTGCATTCTGAGCCACCTTACTGACTGAATCTATCATGTTATTTGCATATACTAAATTTAAAAATAAGTTGAAGTATAAACACCAAGCCACAAAATTAACTATATTATATATTGTTAGAGGAAAATAGAATTATCACAACATAATACATTTGACAGAAGGTAATGTCAGTTATAAATTTTAAGTAAACATTTTAGAGTTATGAGGGACTTTGTTCATCAATTACAATGGATGTAAGAATTAACAGAAATTTCAATGAAATGTTGAGAAATCTCTTCTTTGAGATTACACAACAGCAAATCAAAGATGCATGCTTTCTCCAATGTTATTTAACATTTGTAAACTATTCCATGTAAAAAATAAAATCAGAGATGAACGTAAGATAGGAAAAGTTGAAGAAGAAACATTGGCTGTTACCATTATGCTATGTCATGATGATTTTCTTATAAACAATTGCAGACATTCTAAGAATTCTGCAATTTCAAAGACTATTGGGCAACAAGGTTAATGGGGAACAAAGAAGTAAACAATAAATACAAAACATATTTGTAATATAATATTAACATATGTAACAATGATAATTAAAGAAAACAAGGTCATGAAGTTGAGAGGCAGTGGGGGTCATAGTAGCAGTTGGAGGCATAGAATATGGTCCAGAAATGGTGTAAATAGAGTACTCATGTATTACATCCTAAAAAATAAAGAGAAATATAAAAATGAGTAATTTAGAACATACTCAATGATGATACAAAAAAATTCACATAGAAATCCACAGGGTGTTTGTCTTGTTTGGCTTTGCAATGCTGAGACTGAAACCCAGAGATATGTGTAAACCATGTAATTGCTCTCCTACTAAGCTACAACCTCAGCAGAAAATCGATGTAATTTCTTAGGGAAAATTTAAAAGACCATATAAATACAAGGACTTGTCATAAGCATCATTTGGAAGATTAAATGCAAAATGTCAGTAACCATAATTAAAGATGCTCAATATCATGCATATTGGAAGAAATGTAAAGTAAAAATAATCAAATCTGTTTACATTGACCTGATGACATTTTAGATCATACTAGCAGTAATTGGTAAAACTGAGTAAATTATAGAATTCTTGTAGAAATATAAATTGAAACATTGAGATAAGTTATTTATATTTTATTTAAACATGTGTTAATTGTATCTTAAAAATTAACTCTTTAGCAATTTTCATATATTTTTTTCTGAACAAAGTCTTATATTAGAATATCCCTTGTACTAATTCTAATTCTGAGTTGGAAACAATCCTAATGTTGATTGTATCATAGGAAATTGACAATACAGTAGGAAGGTCTAATACATGTTCACTGAATAGATATTATATAACATTTTAAGGAATTAAACTAATGTCGAGTATCATGGGTGAATTTCAAAATGAAATAGTGAGTAAATATAGCCTGTTATAAAACCATGTATTACATAATATCATTAATTATAAGTCAAAAAGTAGCAAAAACAAGTGGTGATGCATGTTGGAATATGATCCAAGGATGTAATCCTTTAAGGAACATTCAAAGTGTTTGTATGAAAATTGCAAGAAAACAAATGTCTTATGATCTCAGCTTCTTCAAAATTGTTCTTGGATATTGCTTTTCTTTCCCTTCTAGGTATAGTGTATAGGAGTGAGTTTACTTCAGGTTATTTATTAAAGCTGAATTTTGTTATTTGTTTATATACATCTATGGAAGAACATGTTTTTGCCACGTACAGGTTGTCTGCTGTGTACAGTTTGCCCTTGTGATTGTTTCCTTTCTCAGGTTACTCCTCTTAAACTTTAGCATAGAAATAGTCTGATGCAGGAATAAAGTTGGTTATTGCATGACACTTTAGTCTGCCTCATTTTTAGGCTCCACTCTCCTAGTCTCCCATCCTTAGAGGTAAACGATACAAACCACACTTGTGCTTTTGGAAGGAGGTAATTGAGGATATAATACTTTACTCCTTGTCTTCCTATTGGTTTGCTCAGATGGAAAAAGTCATTGATGTGTGTTTAAAAAAATTACTTAAAAATTAATATATAAATCCTATCTTTCATCAGTTTATCTCACCTGTTTGTAAACAAAGGAAAGTGATTGCAAGTACCATCTAATAAATCCATTGACATTCTACCCTTATCTCATAATTTCTACCTCTGATATTATTCCACATTCTCAGGGCAATTTATACCATTTCCAAAGGATTACTTCTCTGTTAGGTACTCACCACAATCATTGCATTCCCTATGGCACACATATCACATATATCTTATCTTTTCTCTAAATACAATGGAGAATATTTGTACTTTTGCTTCATTACTAAATTATGAAAAAATAATATTCACACTTGTACTTTTTATTAATTTGGGGATCTGAGATGTGATAAATTTCTAGTTATAATGAAAGACAGCATTATTTTAATTTGTAAAATTGGACAGTTAAGTTTTAATTTGCTTTAGGTAACTTGGGGTTCTAGAACCATATACAATAAACAAGAAAGCTTATGCACAAAAGAAGTTTATTTCTCAGTCTTCTCAAGAGGGCACAGTACAAGATCAAGACCCTGCTACCAGGTACATCATATATCTGGTGTAGATTTATGTCAGATTCACAGTTGTATGACTCTTCTCGGTGAGTTCTCACATGGGAGAATGAGTGTCAGGGTGCTCCATGATGTTTGTTGGAGAGTTACCATGCATTACAGTTTTACTATTAATTTTCACTAAGACATGTGAAATACAGTTAGAGCGGAGGTCTACCTGTCCCTAGAGTCGTCACAATGGGGATTAGACTGTTTCTTAGGCAACAATAACTAATCTCTAGCATTCAGTCAATGCTAGTGAATAATAATAAATAACATTTCCATAGATATTTTGACATTTAATTCAATAAATCACAGGTTGTCCTTCCTGCAGAGAAGTACAACCTTCCCAGAGGAATGATTATGGCTTGTGATATTGGAAATGGCCTATATATTTTACACATAGATGGAGAATGAGTGCAAATCCATTGTGAGATGGGAATGACTGAGGAGATTTCATGATCGAGTGAATGACATTTCTATGATTTCACCTAAGGTATTCTCCTTCTTTCCTATCACCTCTGTGGTTTGAAAAGTGGGCTCAAACTCAGGCTTTGTCTGACAAAGTATGCATCCAGAGAGGTATGAAAAGATTATGAAATCAGACTATGAATTTCAATGATCTCTTGGTCTTTCCCATAGGAAAGGAAGAAAAATTACAGAAAATTAGATTTTATTGAGCTAATGAGGCTCACTGGAAAAGATGGAATTTTGCTTTCACTGTTTCGCTGAACCAAGCAATGGGGATTTCAGCTCACTTTGCATATGCGTTCATCAATTTAACCCGTAAGTTAGGGCATGTAAAAGATCAACTTAAAATCCTATTCAATAAAGAAAATAGGTGAATCAATTTAGCAGAGTCTGGATATTGTTCATTTAAACAGCATAGTAAATTTCACATTTTATTAAAGTAAGCGTTTCAAGTATTTTTTACGTCCGTAAGTCATGTTCAGTTGGTTCACTCATATGTCCAGATGCACACAACTCATATATGACTGAAGTAGATGTCAAAGATTATATTTCTACCATTCTACCCAAGCTGCCGCTGCTGTACTGTAAAAGTGGGTAATTAGAATGTTCACTTGCTTTCATTTTGATGTGTATTTGCCACTTTGTAGTTTTCAACTACGATGTGCAAACAGCTACTTTATTCAATTCAGTCCACTCCTTAAGCTTCTGAATAATGTTCACAGTGATTAGAATTATGGATTTTTAAATTAAACAACTTATTATTGTCATAATTTACAAAATGTAACATGCTACTGGGTCTAATAAACAGCATTATTTTATAATGAAGAAGTACTACAAGAAAATGTTCAAACTTTATTGGTTGTATATAAGTGCAAACCTTAAAATGAAAAATATGAAAAAGAAATTGATATACATTTGAGAATTAATAAACAAATAAGACATGCTATATAACATGTGCTGCATATGGTAATAGATTGTCTTTGTGGTGACAGCTTCCTTCTAAGAGCTAATTCAGGGATACAGATTATCCACTACCAGTGCTTAAAGCTTTTCCATGTTTTGTGCTGTATAACATCAGATGTTAGGAGGGAAAAATTCTTGACGTTTTGTGTGGGAATGTGGCAAGAGCCAGGAGAGGAAATGGAACCAGGCACTGCTACTTAAAAAGCATATGGTTTTGGCATAAAAAACAAACATGCTGATCAATGGAATTGAATTGAAGACACTTGATTTTTTAAATAAAAATGCCAGAATGGCACACTAGAAAAAGAAAGCATCTTCAACAAATGCCTATGGTTAAACTAAATGTCTGTATTACAAATACTCATATTTAACACTCTGCACAAATCTCTAGTTCAAGTAGGTCAAAGACATCAACATAAAACCAGACACATTGAATCTGATAAAAGAGAAAGGGGAAACCAGTCTTAGCACGTTGGCACAGGAGATAATTGTCCCACCAACACCCACCAATTCCAGCTGTCTCTCCCTAGATACTTCCTCTCTACTCTTCTGCCTGATCCATTCTTCTCCCATTCCCACCTTCCCCAATTCCACCAACAAAAATCGATTCTACTTACCCTTCCCAGGATATCCCTATGTCACTTCTAGTTCCTTCCTCTTTACCTAACCTTTCTGGGTCTAGGGATTATAGCTTGATTATCATTTGTACCGAACGGCAAATATTCACTTATATTACACACCATATTTATCTTTCTGCATTTAGGATAGCTCACTTAGGATGTTTTTTTTCCAGTTCCATCCATTTGCCTGAAGTTTTCATGATATCATTTTGTTTAAACAGCTAAGTAGTAATCTTTTGAAAATGTGCCACATTTTCTTTGTCCATTCATCTACTGGGGAACATCTAGATTTTCTCCAGTGTCTGGCTATTATAAATAAAGCCAAAAAGAACATGTTAGAACAAGTGTGTTTTGATAGAATAGAGTGGTTTTTTTTTGGGGGGGTGTATATGCCCAAAAGTAGTATAGTTGGAGCTGGAGATAGATCGAGTCCCAAAATTCTGAGTAACCTCCATATTGATTTCCAAAGTGACTGTACAAGTTTGCACTCCCACCAGCAATGGAAGAGTGAGTGTTCCATTTGCTCCATATCCTTACTAGCATAACCTGTCACTTGTACTATTGTTCTTATCTCTCTTGACAGGTGTAAGATGGAACCTTACTGTAGTTTTTATTTGCATTTCCCTAATTACTAAGGATGTTGAATATTTCAAGTGATTCTCACGTATCAGAAGCTTCCTCTGGTAGCAGAAGGGAACAGATGCAGAGACCCACAACCAGACGTTATGCAGAGAGAACAGTTTACATTCAGATTTTCCACTGGATCCCTTCAAGAAACCCAATGGAAGAGTGGGAGGAAAGATTGTAAGGGTCACAGAGGAGACCAAGAGAACATTGCTCATGGAATTAAATAAACAGAGCTCATTTGGGCTCACAGAGATTGAAGGTGCAAGTACAGCACAGGGCCTGCATGGGTCTACACCAGACCCTCTGTATGTGCATCGCTGTTACTTGGTGTTTTTGTGGGACTCCTAAGAGTAGAAGTGAACATACCAGTGACTTTTTTGCCTACTCTTGGGACTCTTTTCTTCCTATTGGTTTGCCTTGTCCAGCCTTGATATATGGTCTACACTTCTCTGAAGAGGAAACAGACTGGGAGTGGATTAGGGGGAGAGGGAAGGAGAAGGAAGAGTTGGGAAGAGTGGAAGGAAGGAAAACCATGGTTGGGATATGTTGTATGAGAGAAAAATCTATTTTCAACAATAACAAAAAATAAACAAACAAGTAAGTTAGAAACTTGACAAACATATCAGCATTACTTTTACCCATTGAAGGACAGATACAAAAATCTCACATAAAATTTTAGTTCATTGAAATTGTTATAAAAATTATCCAAAACTGTAGTAGAATTTTAGTGTGAAAATTAGCATTTATCATAATAAAGTGTCATAGATTTAGATTATGCATGTTCATTTGTTGTATCACTTCAGGTCTAAACGGGTCAGTGAAGTCATTTTTTAACTTGCCTAATAAGGTTAACAATGAGTAGCTCTTTCTGGAGCAGTAGAGATGCATGGGGCAGTGTTTTAAAGCACTGAGGACTGTGTCTGGTATATACTAGCTAAGCAATAAATAAAATGAAATCATGATTTTATTCAGTTTTTGTTAATGTTTGACCATAAGATTACAGAGGTCCTTAATATTCTGATACGACCCATATTCATGCATACATAGTTTACTAATTATCAGATCATACTTACAAACTAATTTTTATTTAGACTTCATAATTTATTAACAGTACTGGAAGATCTTTTAGCCCAGCCCTCAAAAAGGATGCATATGAGATCTTCCTATGGTATAGTGTAGAGTTAAACAATCCTTAGCACTAAAGAGAGGAAGGATACGTAGGATTGGAAAATGATATAGCTTCTGTCTGTGTAGTTTAAGTTGCTCTATTAATGTTGGTACCTACTGGGAAGAACCTCTCTTCCAAGGACTGTGAGCAATAGAAATGTTTAAATTAAGAAAGGCAAAAATGGCAAAAGTGTAATTTTAGACCTATTTTTAAAACCTATTTTAACCTCAATCCTTTCAAATATATTCAGGACCCTAGAGAGATTTCTGAACTATTCCAGAAGAGTGTAAAAATAATATAAACTAAAATATTGTCTCCATTCCTGAGAACTTCAAGTCTATTGTGGCACTGCCATGCTCATTACTGTGTGGAGCTTGAAACCAGACCCTACTTTGAGATATGAAGAAAGCATATGCTTGCATTTATGGCAACACATACTTTATAGGAAACAGTTGCTGTGTATTGAGAACTGTCAAGTCTCTAAAATGATATGAAGGGAAAGTATATTCTGTAACTGACTAAACTATACCTGTATTTTAAGAAAATAAGGGTTAAAATTACCATGCTTTGACATTACTCTAGACAAAGATGAATGTCTTTGTCTCAAAATAAAATAATAAGAATTTAGTATAAAGACAGACTTCTGCCTGTCAAATCCCTTCTATAGATTACACTTTAAAGTATAAGGTGCTTGGACAATTCCTCAGGAGTTAAGCTAAATTCTTTCTCCTGCAGAGGAGCTGAGTACTAATTTTGGATGGTACAAACTTGTTTAGAACTCCAGCTCCAGGGAGATCCTGCATCTGTAACCTGTGTGGATACCTGTACTTAAATACACAACCCCTATCCCCCAGAGATACACATACACCAAACATACATTCACACACACACACACACTACCATATAACACACAGCATATGTATACACACATACACACACACACACACCATGTATACACATAAACCACATATACACAGCACCCCCACACATATACACACACACACACCACAATCATACCACACACATACTCAAACACACACTTTAAAAGATGTCCATGTCTCAAAAGAGTGCTGCAGATATTATCCAGTTAAAACCTATAGACAACTAAGGAGTGCTAAGAGCAGGAGAAATAGTCTTCTCCTTTAAAAGTGTGTCCATTGGTTATCCAAAACCAAAAGGTCAGTCCTGAAAATATACATAGCAATAACATTACAAAGGCCCAATAATTTGCATTTATGTGATTTGTGGGATATATATTAATGAATACATATATATGAGAACTGAAGGAGTATATATCAAAGGGTTTTGTTGGAGAAAATGGAGGAGAGGAACAATTATACTGTATTTGTAATTATAATGTACTATATATTATAATTTCTAACAATAAAAAAATAATTTTTAAAACACAAAAATTCACTGATTAAAAAATATAGCTCTATTCACCATGTAGAAACATGTAGTGAATGCCTACAAATACATTGATTCTTTATTGTCTTGGTGCCAGAACCATATAGACTCAACATACACAGGATTTGTGGAAAATGATTTCAATGTGGTTATTGTGAAATGAAATGTGTATACAGCTGGCATCTATGTTTACAATATGCATACAGCTGGTATTTATGTTCATTATATATACAGCTGGCATCTGTGTTCATAATATAAAGTTATTATACTTTCATATTTTAAAAAGAAAACTACAAAGTTTAGTAACATAACTGATTGCATATTTCAAAGCATCTTTGCCTTTATAATAATTTCAGTGTTTTTAGAGCAGCTTTGATTAACAATTTAATAATATTAGCTTTTTAATGTAATCATTATTACTGATTGTTAAAAAAATATTTTTTATTTCTTGCAATATTTTATTTGAAAACATATTTTAAGATTTCTAAAGCAGATATATTTTAAAGATGAAGTAATAACTTTATAGATTTTATCAAAATGTACTATTACTTTCATGCATACCAAATAAAAGGTACATTGATATAAAAATTAATAAATCTCATATATATTATAATTTCATCATCTACTTAAAATTTGTTCTTGCTACTTGTCATCTCAGACCTGTAGGCATGATATTAGTAGTTGCAGATAAAAGATTTTGCCATGTAGCTTCTTTCTTAAAAGTATTCTGTTTTTAATGCTATAATAAAAATATGTAGAAAACTTGTGTAAAGCTTAATGTATGAATTATTAACAGTTCATTTAAACTAATGATTAAAATCACAGTGAAATAACTTCATGTAAAGGTAATTATTATTTCTTTATATAAGAATGATCTAAGAGCTAGTGTCTACTCATTTTGGGGGGTGAGGTTTAGATAAAAGTTCATTATTCTCTCACTGTAAATTAAGTCATAATTAACAAAGTAAGACAATTTTAATGACAAGGCATAATAACAAAATTTTAAATGTAGAATGGGTATGAAAATTTTATTCATATGGCATCTCCAAATAAATGGTTTTTGCTGAAATGCCTTAGGACAAAATGACTAATTTAATCTAGTACCTATGTTTTTTTTGTTTCAATATTTCTCCACAGTAGTAAATAAAAGTACTGTAGTATCAATCTTTTAAGATTCGTTTCCCTACTTGCTTTTTTGTTAAGTAATCATTCATTTTTCTCTACTAGTCTCAAATTCTTTCTTATATGCCAGAATATGTCAGTAAACAGTCCAAATAGTAATTCTGTCTTGAATTCACTAATGTTTCTAGTGAAAAGAAGAATTAGGGATAGCTGTTAGCTCTTGAGAGATATAATGTGTAATATTAAAATCAAGATGGTACAATAAGTATTGGTTAATTTCAGTGAATACATTTAGTCATCTCGAGAATGTACCTATAACTCAATTTGATTTTTTTTAAATTTTTCCTTTTATTTCTTATTCCCAAGGGCTACCTGCCAACCACATCATATTGTCCACATTGATTCTCATTTTGTGTTTTCCTTTCATCATCAAAGTCCTCTTTTTATCCTTTCTGTACCAATTATTGTTAAAACACTGGGTAACTTACTGTGACTTAAGTTTCAATAGCTCACATCCCTCTATTCACTAGATGATCTGCCAGAATCTTAAAGCTATGTATCTACCAGAACTGCCCTTGGCTGTGTTCATGATCCTGAACTGGGATTCAGTCTAAGATGCGTGAAGACTTAAGTTACTTATCTATAATAATCTCAATATACAAAAGCCATTCTTTTGTAATGTAAAATATGCCATATAACATGTACAGGTATATATTTGCTTATATATGTGTATAGATGATATCTATATGAATGAGAACCTTAACTGTTGTTTCTTGTCTTCTTTAATATAAACCCATGTGAGAATATCCATAAGATCAAGTAATAGTTAAGCTTCTAAGTTATTTAGCATTATAAATATGAATATAAATTTAATAGATAGAAATCCTCTTTTTTTTCACATGCAAAGCAGGTTGTACATATATACATATGCATTTAGAAACACACATATATCTATATCTATATCTATATCTATATCTATATCTAATCTATATCAATTAGAGAAAAATGGCCATCAATTTGAAAGAATTTTGTAGGGCAGAAAGAGGAAAGGGAAGGAGTCTGGTTAATTGAGACTGCTGATCATCCTATGGGTTTGCCCTCCTCCTCAGCTTCTTCTTCTAGATTTTCCCTAATTCAACCCCAGGGTTCCCTGGCTTCTGTCCATTGGTTGGGTGTAAGTATCTGCATCTGACTCAGCTTTGAGCTGCTTGCTGGGCCTCACACAGGGCACCCATGCTAGGTTTTTTTCTGTAAGCACAACATAGCATCAGTAATAGTGTCAGGCCTTGGGACATCCCCATGAGCTGTATCCCAAGTTGGGCCTGTCACTGGACCTCCTTTCCCTCAGGCTATTCTCCATTTTTGTCTCTGCAGTTCTTTTAGATAGGAACAAGTCTGAGTCAGAGCTTTTGACTGTAGGATGGCAACCCCATCCTCCACTTGATGTCCTGTCTTTCTACTGGAGGTGGACTCTACAAGTTCCTTCTCCCCACAGTAAGGAATTTCATTCAAGGTCCCACCCTTTGAGTCCTGAGAGTCTCTCACCTCCCAGGTCTCTGGTACATTCTACAGGTCCCTCCTCCTCCTCCCTCCCAAGGTTGTTTGTTTCCATTCTTTTTGCTGGCCCTCAGGCTTAAATAACCTTTAAAGCAGTAAATTTCACATGACTAAATTCATTATTAATTTCATACAAATCAATGAGATTTTAGTTCACTCAAGGTTTGTGAGGACAACTTCCTGTACAGATTGCCTTAGCTGTAGCTTATATAGTTCATTACTTCTATGTCTACAAGGTTGTTATGGTCACATTTGTTATTATTTGGAAATATACATTATAATGGGATTTAGCTGGAGGTTTTGTAGCAAGAAACAAGGTAGAATATTTGTCCAGATTTGAAACCGAATATGGCTTCACAGGAAGTTGCTTGGTTTTAAAAACAATATTGCCAGATTTCTTAGTGGAACTGATTTTCTCTCACTTGCCTACCAACGAGTATGGTAATCAAGTGGATCAGTGATACTCCAGTGTTCAATTTACTATTTAAGCCTCACTTCCTGCAAGTGTTGTGTTATGCCTAACTAGAGTTCTAAAATATGGTATCGTCTTCAGAAATAGTGACTTTGCATATGTAATTAAGTAAACAGGCCCATACAGCTCTAAGTCTAGTATGACTGATTTTTTTTCCTTAAGGAAAATTGAAAGCTCGAACATGTAGGCTAATGGTACCACAGCAGAAATTTATAGGAAGTTTCTATAAGCCACATAATGACAACAGTAGCTTGAAACTACCAGATGTTAGAAGGAAGAAGAAAAGAACATTCTCTCAGACCTTGCAAAAGAAATAAAGGCCAAGTAAAACTCAGCTTTCATACTTCTAGTTTGTAAAACTACAATAAATAGATTATTTGAGACTAATTAGTCTGGGGTGTTTCAGGTTTTAGTGCCAGGAGATTACAACGAAACTCAACATTTTGAATTGGTCTGTTAACATTCTTTAATGTCTTCAACAGATTGGGAAAAGATCTTTAACAATCCTATGTCCGATAGAGGGCTAATATCCAATATATTCAAAGAACTCAGACCCTTTAGACTCTAAAGAACCAAATAACCGTATCAAAAACTGGGGAACAGAGTTAAACCCAGGAGAGCAAAAACTATTCTCAACAGTAAAAGGACTTCTGGGGGAATCAGCATCCCTGACCTCAAGCTGTACTACAGAGCAGTAGTGATAAAAACTGCATGGTATTGGTACAATGGCAAGCAGGTAGATCAAAGGAATAGAATTGAAGACCCAGAAATGAACCCACACACATATGGTCACTTGATCTTTGACAAAGGAGCTAAAACCATCCAGTGGAAAAAAGACAGCATCTTCAACAAATGGTGCTGGTTCAACTGGTGGCCTACTTGTAGAATAATGCAAATTGATCCATTCCTATCTCCCATACAAAGTTGAAGTCCAAGTGGATCAAGGACCTCCACATAAAACCAGATACACTGAAGCTAATAGAAGGGAAAGTGGGGAAAAGTCTTGAACACATGGACACAGGGGAAAAGTTCCTGAACAGAACACCAATGGCTTATGCTCTAAGATCAAGAATCGACAAATGGGAACTCATGAAATTACAAAGCTTCTGTAAGGCAAAGGACATGGTAAATAGGACAAAACAGCAACCAACAGATTTGGAAAAGATCTTTACCAATCCTATGTCCAATAGAAGGTTAATATCCAAGGTATACAAAGAACTCAAGAAGCTAGACCCCAGAGATCCAAATAACCCTATCAAAAAATGGGGAAGAGAGCTAAACAGAGAAATCTTAACTGAGAAAACTCAAATGGCTGAGAAGCACCTAAAGAAATGTTCAACATCCTTAGTCATCAGGGAAATGCAAATCAAAACCACCCTGAAATTCCACCTCACACCAGTCAGAATGGCTGAGATCAAAAACTCAGGTGACAGCAGATGTAGGCAAGGATGTGGAGAAAGAGGAACACTCCTCCATTGCTGGTGGGATTGCAAACTGATACAACCTCTCTGGAAATGAGTTTGGTTGACCCTCAGAAAAATGAACATAATACTACCTGAGGACCCAGCTATTCCACTCCTGGGCATATACCCAGAAGATGTTCCAACATGTAATAAAGACACATGTGCCACTATGTTCATAGCAGCCATATTTATAATAGCCAGCAACTGGAAACAACCCAGAAGTCCCTCAAGAGAAGAATAGATACAGAAAATGTGGTACATTTACACAATGGAATTACTACTCAGCAATTAAAAACAATGACTTCATCAAATTTTTAGGCAAATGAATGGAATTTGAAAATATCATGTGATATTTTATAAATATCATGCGACTGAGGTAACTCAGTCACAAAAGAATGAACACGGTATATACTCATTGATAAGTGGTTATTAGCCCAAAAGTTCCGAATACCCATGAGTCACTTCACAGCAACCATTGGGCTGAATGTGAGGTCCCAGATGGAGGAGTTGGAGAAGGGATTGAAGGAGCTGAGGGAGTTTGCAGCCCCATGGTGGGAGCAACAGTGTCCACTGGCCTGATCTCCCGATGCTCCTGGAAACTGGATCACCAACCAAAGAATACACATGGAGGGACCCATGGTGCTGGCCACATGTGTGGCAGAGGAGGGTCTTGTTAGCCATCAGAGGGAGGAGAGGCCCTTGGGCCTGAGGGTGTTAGATGCCTCAGTACAGGAGAATGCCATGGAGGGAAGATGAGAGTGGGGGAAATCCCCACATAGAAATAGGGGAGGGGAGAAGGCATAAGGAGGTTCCAAAGGGGAGATCTGGAAATGGGGAAACATTTGAAATGTAAATAAAGCATCAAAAAAAGACCTGTGCCCCCCCCAATAAAAGAATTAAAAATATATTCTGTGTTCATTTTTTACTGGTGATTTCTTATATGATGTGTGGTCCTACAATTTTTCTGTAACCTTTTGTTAATTACAATTTTTACAAACTAAGTCCCCACGAGTGTCTAAAATCAATGACAGTATGTATGAATAATTAGAAGGAAAGAAAAGAAAATCAGTGTATTAGAAGAGGTATTCTTTAAGGTAAATAGGTAGTCTTCAAGACTCATTCATATATTCACAAGTAGATGAATTGTGTGTTCTGAGGCTCATGTTACTGATCAATATGCAAAAGCATTAATTTTTACAAACCTGGTGATTTAAGATTGATCTTTAGAAATAACATAAAAAAGCAAAATATAGTAGCTGTCATGCATTTGACAGCTTTCCTATAAGGAGATAGATAGTGGAAACAGAAGAATTGCTCAGAGCTCATAGCTCAGCTAGGTTCATTGGCCAGGTAGGTAGTAATACCCTGTATACCAACAGAAACAATGAGGAGACACTGCTTTGTTAAGATTAAAGGGGAGAACCAATTTCTGAAACTTGTCCTCTGACATCTACATGTTTGCCATAACATTTGGACACCTGTACACACACACACACACACACACACACACATGCATGCACACACACACGCACACGCACACACACACATTACAACCACATCAATAAAAGCAGAATAAGAGGCTGGGCTTTGTACAATTCAAAAGAGCTTAACAGATAGGTTTCTCTATTTTCTGTATTTTTATAGACATACTGGCATCTGATGCTAGTAGGCCAAAAAGTCGGAAAATAAGACATGATTTCCTTTAGCTCAAGTAATTTCAATAGAGAAAGTAGGATGGAGAGGGAGGGAGAGAGGGATGGATAGATAGAGGGAGGAAAGGAGGGAGGGAGTCAGGATGGAGGGATGGAGTCAGGGATGGAGGGGAGAAGACAGAGAACATCTGCCTAATCCTCCATTGGTGATAGGATCAAGGATTTTTAAGGTTTTTATTCACCCTAAAACAATACCCAGGGGAGAAGAAAGCTTCAAAGAAACTGTTTCACTTCCTAAAGTGGGAGAAGCCAAGGCAGCCTGTTGACTACATAAGCCATCGTTCAGTAACAGTCAAAGCATCAAACAGCACAGCCACTCAGTTCAACAGAGACTCTGGTGAAAGAACAGCTCTGTTGAGCTCTGAAGATGCTACTGCTGGCAGTGCTATGTAACTCTTATTCATACTCTAATACTACCAATTGGACTTAAACATTTTAGTCCACAGGGGACTTCCTGTTAGCTTCACCTATTTTCCCTCTGTCTGTGGTCTGGCTAAATGTATAAATGCCATCTTGGTGCACTGATCCAAGGAAGTGCAGTGGTTTCTTCATATTGCATCTTGCTGGGGAAAAGAAATCATCTTAACGGAGTTTAGTATTTATTAGTTGATACTATAAATTAAAAATAAGAATGTACTGCTAATTGATTCTTATGCTTCCTCAGAGGGATCAGCAGTACTGAAGGACCAAAAGGGGGAAAGCAGAGAGAGACAGCTTTGTAAAAATATTTAAAAGTGGTGTGGAAAAGAAAAATACTTTTTTTCTCATTTTTTAAATGGAAGATGCATTTTTTTCTTTAAGATTTATTTATTTTATGTATATGAGTACACTTTAGCTGTCTCAGACACACCAGAAGAGGGCATCGGATCCCATGACAGATGGTTGTGAGCCAGCATGTGGTTGCTGGGAGTTGAACTCAGGACCTCTGAAAGAGCAGTCAATGCTCTTAACTGCTGAGTCATCTTTCCAGCCCAGAAAAATTCTTTATTATAAGCTATGAGACTGGTTTATTAAGATCAACTGTCAGAATTTGTTGCAAACTGTATAATGACTGATTGGTGGACTTGGACAACCTTTTGTTAAGTGAAATATGTGATAAAGAAAGACTAAAACCACATGAACACACTTGTGTATGGAAACCACAGACAAATAATTCAGACTTACAGTAGATGGGCATAGAAAAGAAAAGACAATGGAAGAAGCTTACAAGATTTGAGCCAAAGAATAGAAAATTGCTCTCAGATGTGGACAATCCACTCAGAAGCTGAATAATTTTAGAATTAATAAGATTATACTTCAATGTTCTTGTAAACACGGGTGTGAAGTAATTTATGTACTAATTAGCTTAATCTAGGTATTCCAATATGTGTATTTACTTGAAAACCTCATGCTATGTAGATTCTTTTTAATTTATAAATTCAAAAATTGATTTACTTTGTTTCTAATAACACAGGTTATTCTATGATAATATAAGTTACGATGTATAACACTAAATGGATTTCTGTTAAAGCTCTCTAAAGTTTTAGAATACAACTCTTTTCTGCCTTCCTGCTATATCCTACTACGTTACTTTAGAATTTCTCTCTGAAGAATTCTAAATGACCTCAACCTAGTATCTTTTTATCCTTCCTGCTTGTGAGCATCTGGAATTGAGTAGCTCCTGCTTTCTATAGTCTCTTTGTCTGTATACAGACTTCTGAGGCTGCTGGAATGAGCAGCCTGTACCTGTGCCAAGTGGTGACACTCCACATTCATGGTCACCTGTTTGATCAGGTTCTTACTGTGATTTCAATTGAACTGTGTCTCACTAGGCAATGTGCCTTCTCATCTCCTACAAGACATACTTCATGTCCTATACCTGATTTCTCTTTGTTGACATTTCCTTTATTCTCAATAAATCACATAGCCTATGGCTTCACAAAGAGAATCCATCAAGAAACAGAAATAAATCCCAGTACTAGAATTCAAGAAACCATGAATTCTGTCTCTGCACACACCTATTCTTTTCCTTAAGTGGAATTTCTTTCACTTATGTTGAATCCTTCATTCCTCTTGCATTTCTGAACACCATCAAATCTTGAATCTTCAGGACCTCACATTATTAGCTAGCTCATAGTCTTCTACACCAACATCTCCTCTAGTTATCCAAGAACACTTCCAGTTGCCAAATAACCCAATGCAGATATTTCTATCTAACTTAATGTGCACAGTAAGTAAAATAACTTCTTTAAATAATAGTAGTGACATCACAGATAAACATGTGAATCGAATCACTCAGTGCTTTGAAGCCTGAAGCTGTGATGAGTGTCTCCTCCCATGGCTGCTCTCATCTAGTTTTCTTCCACGGTTCCCCCTTCTCCAGATGGGCATTAGGCAGATTAGCTTTCTAGCTACCCTTCAGATGTGCCAAGCATGTACTGAAATACCCCTTTCTCTGAACTTTGGTTTTCTGCCTTTCCTGTCTTTCCAGAATAGGGCTATGTGTTTTTCATGTTTGGTTACTTGAAGATATTATGATCAAACCCAGGTCTTTTTCGTGTGTGTTAAAAAACCAGACTACCAGTGACCTATTAACACCGTCCATAAGCCAGCTCTTCTATAAAGGCTTTAATATTTTTAATTCAGTAATGATTAGCTGAACTAATCTTGGTATAATTTTGAACATAATACAAGTTTAAATCAGCCAATAAATCAGGAAGACCATTTAAATTGAGTTTAGGTAAAATAGAGCATATTCATAATATATACAGCAAAATGTCAAATAGAGAACATAATTTTAATGACCAATGAAATATATACAATGAATATGCTGAATGGAAAAAGAAAATGAGAACAGATATAATAAAAACTGATATTTGCATAGAAATGTGGAAAAAGAAATATTAAAATTGCTTATCACAGAACATTTTCATATATGTAAATATACCTATTATGTATTTATATTGTCTATCTACCTATCTAATCTATCATCTATCTACACACCTTATGTGACACCTACCTATCTACTATCTATCTGTCGATCTGTCTATTATCTATCTATCTATCTATCTGTCTGTCTATCTATGGATATATCTATGGTACAAAGTGTACAACATTTTATAAAACATAAAAGTATAAAAAAATGAAATTCTCAAAATGTATTGATAAATCTGTTTACAATTATTGTTTAAGTTCAATTGTATAAGTCTTTTTTGTTAGGAGATGGAAAGCAAGCTAGTGGTTGTTTTTCATTACAGTAGAAGAAGAGGAAAATCAGCTCTCTTTAATGGGCAGCTGGAAACCTCTGTCTCATCCTTTGAGAAACTTGATATAAAATACTGATAATTTTAGTTTTTCCAAGATTTTCTAAAACATAGGCTCATTTTTAGTTTACAACTAAATAGGAACTGTTATTTAAACAGAGTAGAATACTTAGAGAGTTCTCCAGCGCTTCTTTTATTTAAATCAATCAGAAAACATACTGCTCTATTTAAAATAGAAGGCCCTTCTGCCACCAGATCATCCTTGCACACATTTATTTTTTTCTTGGCTTTTGAGCTTCTTATTCTTTAAGTTACTTGTTTTTAAATGGAAGGGAAATTTTCTTTTCTTTTCTTTCAATACCTTGGCTGGATTTAGTCACATGTTTCCAGGTGTATTTTTCTGTTTGTTTTTTTTCCTAGAAAATTTCAACAGTAAGCTAAGATTGGCCTCTTCTTGATGTCTTCTCTTTGCAGAAAGAAATGAAGCACAGGAAGGTAATAGATTATCCCATGCTTCACACTTCACAATTTCAAGCCATTAATAATCATTTCTCTTTTTATTATTTGTCATCCTTTTTTTCCGGTCTTCCTTGACATTTGATGAAGTGCTGTCATCAATGTATATAATTTTTTTGAGAGGATGCTAGCGTCTATCAGTCTCCTCTCTGTAACTGAGAATACAGATCGGTGGTCTTTTTGCCATCTCAGTATTTTAATATTTGTATAACTTTATCCATTTGAGTTTCTGGAAGAAAAGAGTAAATCACTATCATTCACCTGAAGATACTTTAGAGAAGAGGTAATGGAGGGTGGGGATATAGCTTGCCTGGCAGAGCATTCACTTAGAATGCAGGAACTCGGGTTTAATATCCAGGACCTTATGAACTTGGAATGGTGTTACAAGCCTAGTTTACAAATTATAGCTGTCAGGAGGAGAGGTGGAGCTAGAGAGATGGGATATTCAAGGTCATCTTTGTCTGCATAGTGAGTTTGAGGCCACACTGGGCTATATGATACCCTCTCTAAAAGAAAGAAAGGGTGCATCAGTTTAAAAAAAAAATGGATGAGAAAAATAAAAAGAAGAAAGAAGCAAAGAAAGCAAAAGAGCAACCAATGTCTCTGCAAATAAGACTTAAAGGAAGGCAATGAACTGGAAATGGGTATGGAAAGAGGCGGGGCTCGGATCTGCTGTTTATCCAGCTGTGTCATGCCTTTGACAGGCAAGGCTCTGTGAGTGGAATTTCGGTCTCCAGTCTCTTCTCTGATTTTCCTTATTACCCATGACTCCGCTAAGACTTTCTAAATGATAAGCCTTCAATCTATCTCTCTGCTTGGTAGAAAGAACCTGAAAGCACACAGCAAAAAATAGTTAATTGAATATGAAGGTAGCCCACGAACCCACCTGCTTGTGTAAACCTTTGTAGCTCATTCAGGGACATTTTTTTAATTGGATATTTTATTTATTTACATTTCAAATGTTATCCCCCTTTCTTATTTCCCCTCTCCCTGTTTCTATGAGGGTGCTCTCCCACCCACCCGCCCACTCTCACCTCACTATGCTGGCATGCCCCTACACTGGGGCATCGAACCTTCACAGGACCATTTATGCCAGACAAGGCCATCCTCTGCTACATATGCAGCTGGAGCCATGGGTCCATGTATACTCTTTGGTTGGTGATTTAATCCCTGTGAGCTCTGGGGGATGGTGGTGAAGTGGGGTGGTGGTGGTGGTCTGGACAAGGTCTTTGGTTTTTTTTGTTGTTTGTTTGGTTTTTTTTTTTCATTATTTTGATGCTTTATTTACATTTCAAATATTTTCCTGGACAGGGGTTTTTAAACAAATCTCTCAAGTTCATGAGCACTGTCTTTTCACTTACTTCACTGCAGCATGGACATCGGCCACTTAGCTGTTTCTCAGATATGCCAGGCATGTTTTTGGAATACTCCCCACAACGTTGTTCTTATATCATTTGTCTTTTAAAAATAACATTTCGAATTATACGCTAGAGTAGTGCTGTGTGTGTGTGAGTTTGTGTGTGTTTGATGGTGCTGTGGGGATTGAACACAGGTTTTCACACATACTAGATAGGAGGTTTAATGTCTCAAACTGAAATAAATGCTGATTTATTCAGACTATCTCTTAAAGTAGATATCAATTTTTTCTGAATGTTTCCTCCTTCATATGAAGAAATGACCTTGCAAAAGAGTCTTCGATGACTAAGCAGTTTCAACACATATCTGCCCAGGCTTCCTTCTTCTCCTTTCGCACACAGCCATAGTCTTATGATCTTAGTGCCATGACTCAGCCTCAGACTTGTGGATCATTTTATGTAGGTTCTTTGCCTCTTGGAAGCATGCTATTACGAACAGTCTCAAGTCAAGCATCCGCATTTGAGTGAGGACTCTCTGCACTCTACCCAACTAGGTCTTCCATTCTTTTATTCCTCATATAACGAGTACCATTTTTAGTGAAGCATAATTTTTAATTGTTCACCTATGAAAGATTAATATTTTAAATTTTATCTATGGATTTCCCCCATCACTAGATTATAAATTCTCACTTTTGTTTACCACTGAATTAAGAAAACCTGTACTTAGAGGATGTTCTTTCTGAAATATTTCTACCATCTAGATGACCTGCATACTAAACTGTAGAATTCATTAACAGGCTGTGTGTAGTAATAAGTTTAGGCTGATGACAATGTACAGATATATGTTTCACTATGATATTTGTGCACATTTCTATGGCTTGTCTATGTGTTGAGAGAATATTACATTCATTTACAATGTAGGAAAAGGCCTTGCATTTTAAAATATTACAACTAAAGTTATTATGGGCTATATTTGAAAAAAGTTTGCAATTTTCTTTTATATTTGCTAACAAAAGACAGTAAGATGCATTTCCAACTCTTACTGGCTGAGAGTTGTCACTCAAACCTTTCATTCCTTCACAGATGTCATAACATCTTACATTTAAATGCTTAGCACTTAAAAAACTTCAGTCATTGAAATGTACAGTATTAGAACCAAAAGGGGTGTTCTGCTCTTCCAAAATAAAGAAAGAAACAAAACACCCTAAGGTTTTTCAAAAGAACAGCAGCCTATCTTCACCACAATGGTAAAATCCCATTTGATATCAGCCAACACGTGTGTATTTTGTGTTGTTTCCATATCTTTCATTCCTTTAAGGTATAGTATATTGATTCAGGTTCCCTGTAACACTGTCTAAAAAACTCTAAGTGTTGTCTTTTCTTTTCTTTTCTTTTCTTTCTTTCTTTTTTCTTTTCTTTCTTTCTTTCTTTTTTTTTTTGTATTGGGTCAGCTTTCAAGCTATTATGACTTGTCACATATAAGTTGCTGCAATGAACTCTGTCATTCATGGCTCTGTCATTCACCCATAACAACTTGTAATCCATGAAGGACTCCTCTATAGTATTAAGGGGCACCTAGCTTCAGAACATCAATAAAACTTGAGCAAGAAATGCATGCTTGCTTTATGCCTCAGATTTCTGATAGGTCCCTTCGGACTTGTTTTATATTCTCTCTTCATGGGGCCATAGAACACTTTTGCTTTGCTGCTACTTGCAATTTTCACGCAAAGATTCTTCTTAAAAGTTTTACTAACCTAAAGATTTAAGAAGGAAAATAAAATAGACTAGTAAAAATTGGCCTTCTGGTCAATGTCCTTCTCTCAGTAATAAGATTTGACAAAGGACATTTTATTAGAACAGAATAGAGCAAAAATGGCCAACTACTGAAAAAGAAATATATTTAATCAGATTCTAGATATAACACAGAAGGGACAACACTTTCTGAGCATGCACCAGGCCTTAGATTCAATCCCCAGCACAGAAAAAAGATTCAAACAAACAAACAAGGACCACAGTGCAATAATATCATTAAATAGTCATTTGAATTTAGACACCTGGATTTATCTATGTTTACCAATTTGCCAATTTTGTGTCCCAATCTCAGCAATGATGGGAGAATGTATAAATCAACCATTTTGGTTTTGTTGCAATTAACCCTCTAAAATATGCCAGGCAGATTTCATATAACATAAGCTAAGCTTTAAACCATGGGTGAGCTGACTTGTGACATTGTTGGAACTTATATCAATAAAAAGACTTAAAGCAACTCCTTTTTGCGGATCACTGAAGAAGTTCAACAATAAGTAAGACATGTAAATTTCAGTGTTTAACTGGTGACTTAGACCACGTGTCATAATACACATGTACATTGTTACTTCTAATTCTTGATGGTTCATGAATATGTTAACAGAGCCTAAACTTGGTAACAGTCGGAATACAGAATAAATTAGTATACAATGTAAAGACATAAAACTCCTAGTTTAAAAATTACTAGAAGGTCCAATTTACCTAGACTTGATTCCTAAACTAGGAGGTATTTTCTACATTGGAAAAGTATTATTATTTAGAAGAGTAGAAAATATTGTTTAATATTTTATTCTGAAAATAGCATTACTAAAAGGAACAACAATACAGTATAACATGCCCAACATTATAGTTATTATTATTATTATTAGTCTTAATTTAATTTATATTACTGTGATGAGTACCATGATCAGAAGCAATTTATGGAAGAAAGGTTTGTTTCATCTTACAGTTTATTGTTCATTGCTGAGGGAATCTAGGGGAAAATCACAATCAGGAGTTTTCTTAAAAAAAAAATAAAAAATTATTTAATTTTTTTTTTACACTCCAGATTTTATCCCCTCCTGGTCCACCTTCTGACTGTTCCACATCCCATACCTCCTCCACGGCCCCCTGCTGCCGTCACAAGGATGTCCCCACCATCCACCTCTCATCCCACCAGACCTCTGAACTTCCTGGGGCCTCTAGTCTCTTGAGGTTTAGATGTATCTTTTCTGACTGAACCCAGACCGGGCAAGTCCTCTGCTTATATGTGTGTTGGTGGTCCAGTGTCTGAGAGACCTCAGGGGTCCAGGTTAATTGAGGCTGCTGGTCCTCCTACAGGGTTCAAAATCAGGAATTGAAGCAGAGAAAATGGAAGAACACTGTTTATCAGTGTACTCTCTGGACATGCTTGGCTAGCTTTATTTTATAGCCCATGGTTACCAGCTGAAGATGTTGCTATCCATATCAATCATTAATAAAGACAATTTTTAAAACATGACCACAAGCTAATCTGGACAATCTCAAGTGAAACTCTTTCAAATAACAAAAATGTGTAAAGCTGACAACTAGAGTTAACTAGGATATTTATTATTATCACTTATTAACAATTATGATGATGATGATTAGTGTGTGTATGTGTGTGTGTGTGTGTGTGTTTGTGTGTGGACATAAGCATGTGGGTCCTCATGTGTTTGTGTGTGTGTGACATCAGAGATTGACTTCAGGTGTCTTTGTTCATTGCTCTCTAACTCATGTTATTGAGAATGAGTCTCTCAATAAATTTGGAAACCAGTAATTATGCTAAAAGTTTTAGAGGGTAAGATCTGGGAATCCTGCTGTCTCTATCTCCCCAAGCTGTGATCATAATCAGTCTGTGTCCAAAGACTTTTTGAAAAAAATAATTTCATATATAAATTCATTATCTTTACATCACTTCTACTCCTTCTTCTCTGCCTATGACTTCTCTTATGTCTCCCCATTCCCTCTCAAGTTTATGAATACTTTTACAATTATTATTATTGCATGTGTATGTATGTATTAATTTAACACACACAAACATTATATCCTGAGAGTTTTAAAATCTCAAACTAATTTCTAACCGATTTTCTTGGTTAGTGTAATTTGATGCCTTCTCAGATATGAGAAGAAATGTACCTATCTGACAATAAACAAATGTCCAAGAATTAAAGCCAGAAGGAACACCCACTAGAAAATAATCCATTTTACTTCATGTTAGACATAGTCTGTTTGTTGAAAACTGCTAAACCACTGTGCATTTGCACTTATCAAAACTAAAGTTACTCACTCATTTAATGTTAGCATATTTTAACATCACAATCTGGTCACATTACCAATTTACCTTTTTCAAGCAACAAGTTCTTGGCTTTTATTAGTTCTTTTGTTTAGTATGCTCATGCGTTATGAAGAAAATCTTAATTTTAGTCCTATTTTTTTTAGAGAATGCTTCATGGTATGTCTTCTAGTTTCAGCTTCTCAAACATGAGAAATCTCATAAAGTGTGTTAGAGAAAATGAAATTTATCAAATGCACCAATTAGTAATTTTTAACTGGCAATCAAACAGTTATATTAGCCAAATGTAAAATGTTTGCTTCTACATGTTCCGCTAGAAAATTGAAGGACACAAGAGTGGCTAGAGTGGGCAGAGACCATGGCTGCACTTAGGGCAGGAAGAGGAAGATGATACATGGGAAAGAAGAGTAAATTGTCTACTCGGAGGAAGTCATGACTGAGGGAAACTAAACACAATTGCCATTAGATTTCTGTGGTCAGAAGCTGATGAGCTCTGGGTACCCACATCAGGGAAACAGAAAGGAGAGAGTCAGGGTTCAGTGGCTTAGAGGGTCTTAATTCTCATAGAATATGGGGATCTGCTTCAGGCCTCATCTTACAAAAAGAGAATATGTTATGATTTAAATGCATGTTCAAAATTGTCCTTAATTAAGATGTTACAAGTAGCAATGATTAAGGAATATAAGCTAATGCTTTGGTTTTAGTATAATTCATTACTGGGCTCATTGTGAGAGAAAAAAATAAAGCCTTCCATTCAGTCCCTATTTTGTTAGATGAGATTGTAATTACTATAAAATCCTTTTCAAGTCCAACTTAGAATGTGCATTCATCGAGGACCTGGGGTTTGTTCATTAGTTACTTTGTCCTAGTTTCTTTTAGGCCATGACAATGCTCTAATTCTGCTACACTGGTCAAATGTAATATTTTCTAGGTAATGATCCATGTGACTCAAATGCATCACTCACCATATCTGGGGCTATGATATATGGCAGTTTACTGTTTTATTCCTGGTTTAAGGAAGGATTTGGTGGTCAGCTGCTATTGCAGAGATACCTTTGTTAATGACAGACAGTATATTTTCAGGAACCCTGGTACCAATGTATGATTGAGTTCAGGTATAAAATGCTGGCTCTCTGAGAAATTTCTAGCTTGTAAGATGGCCCTAGCTCTGCTTAGTGGGGTCAATCAATGATGTGATAAGTCACTGGGCTTGTCCCTGTTCCCAGTCTTGCCTTATCCCTCTGTCTTCTGATGGAACAGATCCCAGTTCAAGCTGTGCTGTAATGTGCCCTGCATGTTAAACTTCAGTGTCTTCTAGAAAACATCACTGCCAGCCAACTCTTAAAATCCAAGGCTTATTCAACCTAGACAAAAGTCATTGAGTTATATACTTAAGTTCTCAAGATATGCAGGAACACATTCCACTAGAATAAGAGTCACTTATTCGCTATGTACAAGAGGTTCTCCTCCAATTGGCTGTGGCAGATTGAATTAAAATAACTCACCTGCTGATAATGGAAAGTGCCAGTGTCAATGTCAAGGCACACTTTAAAAGCATGATTGGAACAGTGCTTTGAGTCAAGAGCTGAAAGATGTGGAGGTACTGCTAGAACATAGTACTGTCTTACAAGAAAATGGAGAGAAATACTGTAAAGTATGCTGCAGTTATCTTTGATAGAAGACAAACAGATTTAACCATGTTTGAGCATGCATGCACACACGCAAACACACACACACACACATATACACAAAACATACACAAACACATACACACAAACACACATACACACACATACACACACACATACACTCACACATACACACATACACACAAATACACACAAACATATACATACACACACAAACACACACACATACACTAAACATATACACAAAACATATGCACACACATATACATAAACACAATACACACACATACACACAAACACACACATACACACAAACACACACATACACACAAAACATATACACACACATATACATAAACACACATACACACACATACACACACACATACACACAAACATACACACATACACACAAACACACACATGCACACATACACATAAACACAAACATAGACACACAAACATACACACATAACACCTTATAATTTTTCTATAACAAAAATTTCAGTAGTAACAATGACAAGCAATATGCTATGAATTTATAAGAATTTAAAAATAAAAAAGTCAACCTGAGATCTCTCATGGGAATAACTGCTTTAAATGATTGTTTTAAACACCATTATTTTTCTTTGTTAAATAGAAAAAAATGGCCAGATTTAAATTCCTTTTCCATCTTTTATTCTTGGATTGTTTTATGAATAAATGTGGTTTTGAAGATGATTTTTGACTTTTCCTGTTAGAATGACCTATATCTAAAATCATTACTCTGGGAACATTTTACGTACTTTAAAATTACATTGTATTTTCTATTTTCTTTGTATCCTAAATAGTAAGAATTTGATGGAATATATAAAATGATCAGCATAAGTAAATGATTCCTGAAGATTGACAGCTGTGTTAGGTTTTGTCAGGGTTTTTTCTGTGTTTCTGTCTCTGTCTCTGTCTCTCTGTCTCTGTCTCTCTGTCTCTGTCTCTCTGTCTCTCTCTGTCTCTCTCTGTCTCTCTCTGTCTCTCTGTCTCTCTGTCTCTCTCTCTCTCTGTGAATATTGGTGTGTTTGTACATGTGTGTGATTTATTAGAATGGCTTACAGGCTGTAATCCAGCTAGTCCAACAAAACTGTCTACCAATGGAATGTAGAAGAATCTAGTAGCTGTTCAGTCCACAAGAATGGATTTCTTAGCTGGTCTTCACTCTATGCTGGAATCTTCAAGAATTAAGCTATAAGGAGAGTGAAGGAATGGTTTGTTATCAAGAATGAGAGTAAGCAGACAAAGAGTAACCTTTCTTCTTCCATTTCCTTTATATAGGCTCTTAGCAGAAAGCGTGGCCCAGTAGGATGAATACCTGACTCTGACTATTACAATGAGGCAAGTGTTGTGTTCTTTCTCTCTCTCTCTCTCACTCTCTCTCTCTCCCTCCCTCCTTCCCTCTCTCTCTCTCCCTTTCTCTCCTCCCTCCCTCTTTCCTGTCTCTTTCCCTCCCTTTCCCTCCCTCCCTTCTCTTTCTGTCTCTCTCTCTCTCTCTCTCTGTCTCTCTGTCTCTCTCTCTCTCTCTCATTTTCTCTCCTCACCATCCCTCCCTTCACCTCTCCTCCCTCCACTCCTACAAGATCTCCCCTTTCACCTTCCCTCCCCATATCTACCCCTTCTCTCTTTGTCCAAAGAAAAGAGGAGGCTTCCTGTAGCAGAGTTTTCCCTGTCCAATTATACTAAATATTAATACAAGAAGAAGCCTGTGAATGGGCAGAGAAAGGGAGGCAGAGCTAAGGGTTACAGAGAGAAGGAGCGACCAAGGAAAAAGGAGAAAGAAGCAAGATGGAGGACGATGAACATGACGATTCAGATTCCAAGTGACTTTAAATAGTCACAGGTAGCTGTGATATCATATAGGGACAGAATTATTGGGGTAACTTGTCTAATCTAGGTGGGCAGCTTGTATCATTATCAACTGGCCCTGAATTTATTGTGTGGGCATCTTGTGAATTGAGAATTGATTGATATATAAATCTGACTAATTAATTATAAACATCTAGAGTTTTGATTTACCGGGTTACTGGAATTTGGGACCATCTACCACAGAGGGTTTATGGCTGAAGGTGCAGCGACTATGAGACAAGGAAACCAGAGCTGGGAAGACCAAGACCAGTTGCTGCTGGAGCTAGGCTAGAGGCAGAGGCAGTGAGACCACCACTGGGGCAGAGAGTAGCTGGGTGTGGCACGGGAATTTGCTGTTCTTTTTTAATATTTCCCACAACACTTTCCATGGATATTAACTAGCCTTGGGACACTGAATTATGGTAATCTTCTCCTACTGAGGCTAGAGGAGGCAGAATGGGTTGTGGAAATGGATCCAAAGGCAAGCAACAAAGTCAGAGACAGTCCTTGCTCCCACTTTACAAATCCTACAAGAAGATGTAGCTGCACAAGTGTTACATACGTGCAGAGGTCCTAGTTCCGTCCCATGCATGCTATCTGGTTGTCAGCTAGGTCTCTATAAGCCCCTGTGCTTATAGAGCAGACAAAAAGAGCATGCTTTTTTCTTCTAAACCCTTTATATAGGCTCTTAGCAGAAAATGTGGCCCAGTAGAATTAATACCTTGCTATATCTATTAGATGAGGCAAGTGTTGTGTGGTGTCCGTGTGTGTGTGTGTGTGTGTGTGTGTGTGTGTGTGTGTGCGCGCGCGTGCGCGCACGCATGCATGCTTACTATGGGCCCTGGTTAGTTGATTCCAAGATTTTCTTTTGGTGTCCTTGACGCCTCTGGCTCCTTCAATCCTCCCTTCCCTTCTTCCACAGGATTCTCTAAGATCTGCTTAATGTTTGGCTGTGGGTCTCTGCATGTTTTTCATCAGTTGCTGGGTGAAGCCTCTCTGATGAAAGTTATGCCAGGCTCCTGCCTTTAAGTATAGCAAAATATTATTAATAGTGTCCTGGATGAGCTCCTTCACACAGAATGGGTTTCCTCAGTTTCTGCTCCAATTCTCACCCCTGCTCTCTTGAATACAGGACAAAATGGGTCTAAGATTTTGTAGTTGGATTTGTGTTCCAATCTCTCAATTGGATGTCTTTTCTGGTTATAGGAGATGGCTGGTTCAGGCTCCATATTATATTTTGCTAGGACTCTTAGCTAGAGCCACCCTGATAGATTGCTGCGAATTTCTATCTCATCCCATAGATGACGCTGATTCCAGTTGTCTCTCCCAGTACTTTCTCCCTCCATCTTCTCCCCAACTGACACCCCCAGTTCCAATCTTCTCCCCATCCCAACGCAGTTTCCTTCCTCCACTCAAGCCCAGTGTCTAATCTATTTTCCCTCCACAGTGATATTCAAGAGCCCCCTTATTAGGGGCCCCCGTCTTTATTACTTAGCTTTTTGGGGTCTGTGGATTGTAGAGTTATCTCATACTTTAATCTTAATATCCACTTATAAGTGGCTCTGAGATGCCTACACAGAATGATCTTTTCTAGTTCCATTTTGCCTGCAAATTACAATATGCCATTGTTTTTAATAGTTGAGTAGGACTCCATTGTGTAAATGTACCACAGTTTATCCATTCTTTGTTAAGGGACAGATAGATTGTTTCTAGTGTCTGGCTATTACAAATAAAGCTGCTATGGACATAGCTATGTAAGTGTTCCTGTGGTATAGTGGGGCATTTTGAGAGGTATATGCCCAGGAGTGGTAGAGCTGTGTCTTGAGGTAGAACTATTCCCAGTTTTCTAAGAAAGAGATACATTGATTTCCAAAGTAGTTGTACAAGTTTGCACTCCCACCAGCAATGGAGGAACGTTTCCCTTGCTCCACATCTTTGCCTGTATGTGCTGTAACTTGAGTTTTTGATCTTAGCCATTCTGACATGTAAGATAGAATATCAGGGATGTTTTGATTTGCATTTCCCTGATGACTAAGGACTTTGGACATTTCTTTAAGTGTTTGTTGGTCGTTCAAGATTCTTCTGTTGAGAATTTTCTGTTTACCTCTGTACCTAATTTTTTAAGTTTGTTTTAAATTTTTTTTAAAATTTGGTTTGATGGTGTCTAACTTCTTGAGTTCTTTATATACTTTTAATATTTGCTTTCTGTTAAATGTAGAGTTGGTGAAGATCTTTTCCTTCCCATAGCCTGTCTGGAGTGGAGTTGGCTGAAGTAGGGCACAAAGTTGGACATAGAGGTAGTTTTTAAGATGGATGGTCTATGGCCTTTAAACTCTCTAACTATACTGAATTCTTGCTGATGGCTTCTAAAATATCCTAAAATCTTTCTTGTTTTTCTATGTTAAAAACTACTGGCTTAGGTGATTAACACCTATAGCCTAACAGCAGGGGATTATGTAAAGGATTAATTGCTAGAGAAGTCTCTCTCTCTCTCTCTCTCTCTCTCTCTCTCTCTCTTTCTCTCTCTCCTTTCCCCCACCCAAGCCCAAACCTGTCACCTCTGGCTTGTCAGCCTCCTGTCATTTTCCTAATTTTAGCCTGCCATTTTCTTCTATTCACAGTGTCATTGTCTTACAGAAAGCTTGCCATTTTCATGAGCTTTCATTTATCAGTTTTTGATCTTAGAGCCTGAGCTGTTGGCTTTCTGTTCACTAAGTTGTGTCCTGTATGAATGTACTCAAGGCTATTCCCTACTTTCTCTTCTATTAGATTTAGTGTATCTGGTTTAAAGTTGAGGTCTTTGATCCACTCAGGCATGAGTTTTGTGCAGGGTGATAGATATGAATCTATTTGCATTCTTCTACATGCAGACATTTAGCTAGACTAGCATCATTTTTTGAAGATGCTATCTATTTTCCATGTATACTTTTGGGTTCTGTGTCAGAAATTTAGTTTTCCTAATTGTGTGCATTTACTAGTGGGTCTTTTATTTTAATACCACTGATTAGCCTGCCTGTTTTTATGCTGCAATACCATGCAGCATTTATTATTACTGCTCTGTAGAACAGCCTGGAATCAGAGATGGTGATACCTCCAAAAGTTCTTTTATTGTACAGAATTGTTTAAGCTATCCTGGGATTTTTGTTTTTCCATATGAAGTTGAACATTGTTGTTTGAAGGTCTGTAAGGAATTGTATTCTAATTTTGTTGGGAATTACATTGAATCTGATTGTTTTTGGTAAGATGGCCATTTTTACAATGGTAATCCTACAGATCCATGAGTATTTCCACCTTCTAATATCTTCTCCAAATTGTTTCTTCAAAGATGTGAATTTCTTTTCATACATTTCTTTCACTGCTTATTTAAAATTATACCAAGAAAAGTTATATTATTGGAGACTATCGTGGATAATGTTGTTTCCACAATTTCCCATCCTTTTTACCTTTTGTATGTGGGAGGGCTACTGATTTTTTTAAAGTTAATTTTGTATCCAGTTACTCGCTTGTCAGTGTTTATCAGCTGTAGGAGTTTCCTGGTAGAATTTTTGAGGTCATTTATATATATTATCATTTCTGTAAATAATGATTGTCTTAGTCATAGTTTCTATTCCTGCACAAACATCATGACCAAGAGGCAAGTTAGGGAGGAAAGGGTTTATTGAGTTTAGACTTCCATGCTGCTGCTCATCACCAAAGGAAGTCAGGACTGGAACTCAAGCAGGTCAGGAGGTAGGAGCTCATGCAGAGGCCATGGAGGGATGTTCCTTACTGGATTGCTTGTTCCTCCTGGCTTGCTTAGCTGGATTTCTTATAGAGCCCAAGACTACCAACCCACAGAGGGTACCACCCACAAGCAGACTTCCTCCTTGATCACTAATTGAGAATATGCCTTACACCTGGATCTCATGGAGGTATTTTCTCAACTGAAACTCCTTTCTGTGTGATAACTCCAGCTTGTGTCAAGTTGACAGAAAACCATCCAGTACAGATATACTTTGACTTTTTCCTTTCCAATCTGTATTCTCTTGAATTCTGTTAGCTGTCCTATTGGTTTAGCTAAAAATCCAAGTACTATATTGAAAAAATGTGGAGAAAGTATGCAGCCTTGTCTTGTCCCTCATTTTAGTAGAATTTCTTTAACTTTCTCTCCACTTAGTTTGAATTTGGCTATCTGCTTGCTATATAATGCCTTTATTGTGTTTAGGTTTGTGTCTTGTAATCCTGATCTCTCCAAAACTTTTATTAGGAAGGGGTGTTTGATTTTGTCAAAGGCATTTTCAGCATCCAATGAGATGATCATGTGATTTTTTTTCTTTCAGTTTGTTTATATGATGGATTACATTAATAGATTTTGTATGTTGAACCATCCCCTAATTTCTGGGATAAAGCCTGGTTGATCATGGTGGATGATGTTTTTAACAGTGTTTTTCAGTTTCTATTGTTGAAATACTTTGAGGCGTATTGGCAATAGTTCTCCTTTAAAAATGTGTTAGGTTATTGTGCGAAAACCATCTGGTCCTGGAAGACTTTTAACAACTGCTTTTATTTCCTTAGCAATTATAGGCCTATTTAGATTGTTTACCTGATTTTGATTTAACTTTGGTAAGTGATATCTACCAAAAAATGATTAATTTCATTTAGAACTTTAAATTTTGTGTAGCACAGTTTTTTGATTTAAAACCTAATAATTCTTTGGATTTCCTAGCTGTCAGTTATGTCCCATTTTCATTTCTGATTCTGTTAATTTGAGTATTCTTTCTCTGCCTTTTAGTTAGTTTGGCTAAGTGTTTTATATCTTGTTGATATTCTCAAAGAACAAGCTCTGTATCATTGATTTTTTTGTATTGTTCTCTTTGTTTCTGATCTATTGATTTCAGCCCTTATTTCAGGCTATCTCCTCCTCCTCCTCCTCCTCCTCCTCCTCCTCTTCCTCCTCCTCCTTCTCCTCTTCCTCTTCTTCTTCTAGAGCTTTTAGATGTTCAGTTAAGTGGCTACTATAAGATATCTCCAATATTTTTATGACAGCACTTAGTACTATGAACCTTTCTCTTAACACTGCTTTCATTGTTTCCCATAAGTTGGGGTATTTTGTGTATTCATTCTTGTTGAGTCCCAGGAAGTCTTCAGTTTTCTTCTTTATTTCTGCCTTGACCTAGTGGTCAGTCAGTATAGAGTCATTCAGTTTTCATGAGTTTGTAGGCTTTCTTTCTTTCTGTTCATCTTTAAGTCATAATGGTCTTATACAATACTAGGGGTTACTTCAGTTTTTCTGTATCTGACAAGATTTGCTTTGCAACTGATCATTATGGGCAATTTTGGAAAAGGTTCTGTTAGATGTTGAGAAGAAGGTATATTCTTTTGTGTTTGGGTGAAATTTTCTGTAGACATATGTTTGTTCCTTTGAGGTATAAACATCTATTGACTCCATTATTTCTTTTTCCATCTCTGTCTGGATGATGTATCCATTGGTGAGAGTACAGTGTTAAATCTTCCCACTATTAAAATATGAGGTTCAATGTGTGATTTAAATTTTAGTAATGTTTCTTTTGCAAACATGGGTATCCTTGCGTTTGGAGCATAGATATTCTGAATTGAAAAGTCATCTTGGTGAATTTTTCCACTGAAGATCAAGACATGGTCTTCCTCATCTCCTTTGATTAATTTTCATTGAAAGCTTATTTTACTAGATATTAGAATGGCTACTCCAGCTTGTTTCTTAGGGATCTTTGCTTGGAAAAACTTTTTCTAGCCTTTTACTCTAAGGTAATATCTATCTTTGTTATTGTTGTGTTTCTTGTATGCAATAAAATGAGGAATCCTGTTTTCACATCCATTTAGAATGTCTGTGTCTTTTGGGGGGGGGGGAATTAGGTCCATAATCTTGAGAAATATTAATGACCGATGATTGTTAATTGTTGCTATTTTGATGTTAGTGGTGGCAGATTGTGTGTGTGTGTGTGTGTGTGTGTGTGTGTGTGTGTGTGTTTCCCTTCTTCTGTTTTGCTGTTGTGAAATTATTTATTTCCTATGTTTTCTTTGATATAATTAACTGTCTTGGGTTAGAATTTTACTTTTAGTATCTTTTGTAGGTCTTGATTTGTGGATAGATATTGTTTCAATTTGTGTTTTCATGGAATATCTTGTTTTCTCCACTTAATGTAAATAAAAACTTTACTACGTATAGTAGTCTGGGCTGACACCTATGGTCTCTTACAGACTACAATATATCTTTTAGGCCCTTTTGAGTTTTTGAGTCTTGTTTAAAAGACAGTTGTAATTCTAATGAGTTTTGCTTTTATATGTCACTTGGCCCTTTTTCTTGCAATTTTTAATATTCTGTGTTTCTTATTTTTTGTATATTTAGTGTTTTGATTATAGTGCAGTAGGAGAATTTTCTTCTTTATGCCAACATATTTAGTATTTTATAAGCTTTTTGTATGTTTATAGGCATCTCTTTCATTAGGATAGGGGTTTTTTCTCCTATGATTATGTTGAAAATATTTTCTGGTATTTGAGCTGAAAATCCTCTCCTTCTTGTATTCCTACTCTTAGGTTTGGTTTTATCATAGTGTCCTAATTTTCCTGATTGCATTTTGTTTGAAATTTACATTTAACATTTTCTTTTCCCAATATGTCAATTTTTTCTATTGTATCTTCTATGCTTGGGATTCTCTTTTCCATCGTTTGCATTCTCTTGGTGATGCACCTGTAGTTTTTGTTCTCTTACCTATGATTTTTATTTCTAGAATTACCTCAGTTTGAGTTTTGTTTACTTCTTTTATTTCCATTTTAAGGTTTTGAACAGTTTTATGCATTCCTTTATTTGTTTCATTGTATTTTCCTGTATTTCTTTAAAGGATTTTACCTTTTCCTCTTTTGAGGCTTCTACTATCTTAAGATTGGATTTAAGGTCATTTTCATGTGCTTCAGATGTTTTGAAATATTCAGAACTTGCTGTAGTAGGATAGCTGGGCTCAAGTAGTGTCATATTTCCCTGCCTGTTGCTGATTTTATCTTTAAGTTAGTCTCTAGCCGTTTGGCTTTTGTGGTAATTATACGTTTAGATGTTGAGTTCTGAATTTTTCTTTGTTAGATGTCTATTTTTTTTGGATTTTCTCCCTTGGTTTCTGTTTTTCTCTGTCTTCTGGCCTTAGTGGCCTGGGGTTCTTGTGACTAGCAAATCTTCAGATCCAGTACTGTGTTTCTCCTGAGATTTTTGTAACCTGTGTGGCCTCTGATGTGCTAACCTTGCCTCTGGTATCTCTAGTACCAGTGTGGCTGGGGTCCCTGGTGCCAGAGTGGCCTCAAGTAATGCAGGCACAGTTGTAGTCCAGATAAATGAGCACAGGGGACAGGGTGCTGGGTGTACTTTAAGGGAACTTGGTTGGCAAGGGCTTGGGATGGGGGGCTTATGTGGTTGTTACTGGTGCCTGCAGGAATTTAGAGAATATGGGCAGAGTTGTGGGCTAGAAAATGGAGTACAGTAGGCAGTGTCAGCCATCCTAATTATTAACCTTTATTTAAAGGATCCTATTATGTATTCTACCTCATGCAAAATGGAGAAAAACTTTTAATGAAAATTACTTTGAATGATTGAAAAGGGTAAAATAAGATAAGCTATTAAATGTTTAATAGTTTGCATTAATAATTAATGACAAAATATTTAATGTAATTTGTCAAGGTTAAGTCCACTAAATATAATATGGAAAGATTAATTTAAATTATGTACTTAATCAAAACAATTAATTGAAATATCCATGAAAATAAATAATTTTTTTAAAAAACATGGATATATGGCTAACTGGTTGATATGGTACCCCAGGTGTCATTTTCTAGTATCTGAATACTATGCCATCTGTAGCATTCTAGGCTACCGAAGACTCAGTGTGACCATTAAGAAATGTTTTAGAAGATATTCTAAATTACCTAAAATCAAAAGATCATTTTATTCTCTGTAGAACACATACAATTTAAGTGGTTTTGTTATAAAATGCAAAATCTTCCAATATTACGAGGCAATCACTGCCCCTATATATTTAATTATAAAATTGTACACTACATTAATAACTGTATGTAGCTTATGCAAATACATTTATTTCAAGTTAACTATTTGGCTATTTTTTTTTTTGATAGAACTGAAGGTTTTTTTTTTTTTTTACGGTTTTAAAATATTACCACACATGACCTTGGGTTATGAATTTTTGTGCTGTAGGTATATTTGCATCCATGTATAATAAATAAGTCATAAGAAATTCTATTTTAAAATTGACTAAGAATCAATTTCTCTAATATGAAAGGGGTTAAAAACAATGATATGAATAGAATAAAAATAAAAAAAATGATTCTCATCATATAATTCCATTAGCGAGACAACCATATGTGTGTTTTATGTAGTACTTTACTTATACCTATGTTATTAAAAAACTCTGAAAGAATCTTCACTATCATAAGCAATAAAGACATAAGATAAAATCTTTCACTTCAAAGTCCCGAACTAAAATCCAGATGGGATAACTGATTAAGCTGAGATCATTCCGCTCAAATACTTAGATTAGCAGGGGCTTTGAAGTTATCTTGATTAAATGAACTTACAGGGAGAGAAGCCTCTCTTCAGCACTTCATGTAATGCCTGAATTATTTGCAGCTACTGGCATTTTTTCTCAGCTGCTGGAGAAAGTGACACTAAGTATGTTTGCCTTTCTTCTCACAAATATGTAATAGGAGCACCCAGTTTGACAGGGACTAGGCCAGCTTCAGTGGTAAAGGAGTAATGTCAATAAGTAATGAAGGAGCTGGTGTCTATCTTCATGACATTTACAGTCTACTGCAGAAAACATGGACTCATTCATATAAGTTATTACTTATAAAGTGTGATAATGATATACTATTGGATCATTTCAAAATGAGTGACAAGATCACATGATTTGTAATTCTATAGATTGGATGCTACATTGAATCATGTGATGCAATTTCTGATCTGATGTTGAGCAGGTAAAAGCAGAGAATGCTCCCAATCAGTGAGACAATATTGGGAAAAACATTGAACCAGGCAGAAATCTGATGCAAAGAACAGCCTAATCAATACAGTGAGTATGAGTAAGGATAGAGAGAACTTGGGGGACTTATGGGGTGGAAAAGAATCATACAAAATGTAAGATTTTAATCCCAGCATTGGCTCCATCCAAAATGCATTAGGATGTTAATAAAAAATATTATTATAATAGTAAGACAAGCAGATATCTTTGTATTTCATGTTGCCTAAGTGTTATAATAATCCATCTATGTCTACACATGGGATCTCTTGCTTTTCTAACAATTAAATCAACTAGGTATATATTAATTCTCTTCTCCCTTTATAAAAATTCAAAAAGTTTTACTAGCAAGAGATATTCAATCTTAAATAGAAGTTCAATAACTACTTATTGTGAACATGGCCAGTCAGTCATTTCATGTTAAACCTGGTGAGTAGATTAACAGTAACTCTTAGCCTGGAAAAATCTATGACTACAGTGCCAAAAATTATCTATGCTCTATGAGACTGAAGAAGGGCAAACATTCCACGAATTCAGAAAATATGAAGGGGGCAGAACCTCTATGTGTTTAGGTGCTTGAAAATACACATAGAACAGTAAATAGATTTTGAGGTGATGTTGAAGCTAGGTGCTCTTGTATTCACAATGAATATAAGACCTAGTCCAGTTATCACATTTTAGTACTTTGGAGATCAACTGTGTTCTAACTCTGTGTAGATTTTTACACTTATTAGTTACTGGATAGCTATTATGCAAGTTCCCTTTTCTCTCCTCAGCTCCTAAGCCTCTGTTCCATTCTTACTCTTAGTCCATAGCATTGCCTCTTTTATTTCTCTAAAAACTGATGACTTCATCCAGAAGTTGAAAAGACTATCAACATGTCTCTAAAAATTTGACCATCAAGTTCTACTGTCTCACCTAAATGAATCTAACTTTTCAAGTTACCATCTGACATCATTCATAGACACACAACAACTCAGTTCTTCTGGCATATTTAAGGGATTTGATTCCAGTTACAAAAACTACTCTCAGCTACCATTTGCCACCATTTATTTCTCTTTTGGACCATTGCTTGCAGTTCCCAGTGCAGAGATTATCACTCTCTAGTAATAGAACTGAAACTCCAGATCCCACTGCCACCATTGAATGTTGCCATCCTTTAATGTAATTCAATGCAGCATTTATGTGCAAGTATTTAATTTATTCCATTTTTTTAAAAATACCTAAATCCAGTTATAATTTTAAGCCTACCCCATCAACTATAGGTTCTTATGAAGATGATTTGTTAACTCTCTGATACTAATTTCAGTTAACCAATCCTAATACTTTATCTTCTTTTCAATAGCATTTGACAGTTGGTCATTAACTACTGCTCAGTCTATTTTTGCTTGAGATGATTCATACCAAACTGTCTTCATTTTCCTGTTACCTCTTAGTATTGTTGCTTGTTTCACATAATGATTTTTTCTCAACTCCATAGAGTATGTGTATCTAAGATTAATCCTGTCCTTGTATTTTTATATTGTTCTAATTTACATTTCCTCATATACAAATATCATCTATAGGACAAATAATTAACAAATAAGACATCCAAATTTGTATCTAGCTGTCAAGTTCATATATCCATCTTTCTACTCTGTGTACAAGTGTGCATGTTTGCATATATAAGCTTTAGGGTGAATATTTCATTTTTATTGTCTTTCTAGTAACATTTATTGAATAACACATCAGAAAATATGCCATTTCCTATAAAAAATGACAATTCATATAGAACAGAAATATTTATGTCTATACCCACTAACAATATCCATTATCTTCTCCATGACTCTGTTATTGGTATTGGATTACTAAATTGGACTTATAACTGTTCCTTTCTAACAGTAGTGCATTCTTGCCCTAAAGTCAAATTATGTAACACTTCTACTTAATACTGTGCAATGGTATCTAGCTTCACTTTGAAAGAAAACATCAAAGTTGTTTCTCTGTTTTCATAGTTTTCCCATAATTGGGACCCTCCTCCCTCATTACATCTCAGATTTCATTGTTTCTTGCTTCATTCTAACTATACTGGCTTTTCTCATTGAGAAACTGCAGTGGTCTTTTGGATTTGTATTGGTTCCAGAGTTACCTGCATGCACAATTTCTTATTTCACTATCAGTTCACAAAACTATGCCCTCTTAATTTGGTCTTCTTTGAAATGCCCAGTAAATATTGTTCTCTCTCCTCTCTCTCTCTCTCTCTCTCTCTCTCTCTCTCTCTCTCTTTCTCTCTCTCCTTCCTCCATAAAGTTCTTTGGTATAAAACTGTAGAGTCACTTATTTATTTGATAGTCCATACCTTCTTTGTAAACTGTGGACTTTGTAGGACTAACAATTTTGCTTCTAGCAAGCATAACATTTTAGTGTTGTAATGCCTGGTTTATCAAACATACATAAACATAGATGGTATCCAGTCTTTTATTCTTGGTGAAACATGACCTACATGCCTCTGGTGGTAAAGTTAGCAACAATCAAACTAACTAACTAACTAAAAGACCAAACCAAAGCAACCCCCCACAACCTATCCCCAAGATTGTCCAATTTACTTGGGCTACATGACACCAAGGAAAATGTGGATGAGAAAGAATGCTAAGGAAAGAGTAAACAGGATGGCATTTAGTATCAGATAATGGGTCAGATCTCTGCTCCCACTGAGAAGAGCAATTCAATTACTACTCAGCACCCCTTTAGGTTCCAAGAAAGTCATTCTTGGAGAAATGCTTCAGTTCTTTCCAAGGTTGAGAGCAGACAGATGTGAGGCACTGGGAAGAGGAATTTAAACAAAATCTCCCTACTAAATATAGGCTCTCATAGGAGTATTTACTCATCCCCACAGTGTTGTCAACCAATCTTAAAATAGGCCATAGATTAATCACTTCTATTCCAAAGGAATTTGGACCACTATCATATAAAGTTCAAAGTATAGTCAAGCTAATCCCATCAAACTTATAGAGCAAAACTAGGGTTTGAGAGGTTTTTTTTTCCTTAAGAAGTAGTAGTAGTCAATGATCATAGACAGGTTTTCAACCTGTGTGGAACTATCACTACCTTTTTGGCAAACCTCTGTGTCTAAAAATTTACCTTATAATTCACAACGGTAGCAAAATTCTAGTTATGAATTAGCAACAAATGAATTTAATAGTTGGGGTCAGCACTACATGACACATTGTATTAAAAAGGTTGCATCATTATGAAGGTTGAGAACTACTGATCATAGACATATAAAGAGATATAAAAAGGTAAATCCAAAGCAAATAGAAACACATGCGTATAGAAGTCAGACATAAAATAGAAATAAGGAATAGGAATAAGAAAAGAATAGGATTTGGAAGAGAGTTGGGGGGTTTGGAGGGAGAAAGTAAAAGCAGAAATGTTATAATTGTGTTATAATCTCAAAAATAAAATTGAGAAGATTGGACTTCCATATATGGAGAAGGTAGAAGAAAGGCGTGATTAAAATATCAATAACAGTATAAACATTGGAAAAATATCTGAGAGTTAGGTAAAACAGACAAACAAAATTGTATGGGCTATAGTAAGAATAATGTACTGTGGGCTAACCACAGAGATGTAATAAAAAGTAACGAAGTTAACATAAGGTTAAAATATAAAAACATAATACAATAATCTGCCTGGACTTGAAGGCTAGGGACATCTAAATTGATAAGGTATAATATTTGACTACATATATGGAGAACTTTAAGTGGTAGAAGGACATCGACAAGTAACATTTTGAAAGAACATGACATTATGTGGGGAGGGAGGAAAAGGAGAGTCTGGCAAGTCTAGGGGAAAGGAGAAGACTACTACCGTTATATGTTGTATTAAAAGAAAATTTTAAAAGAAAAATAAACCTCTAAAGTTATAAATTATGAGGTACTATATTTCTGGGAAGAGGATGATACAACTTACCTGCAATATTGTAAATAAGAATAAAACATAGTGATGCTTTTAATGTTTACAGAGAAAGTGGTTCTTTATGCTATATTTTATTTCAAATGCATACATGGAGCTACAGAATTTTCCTTTCCACGTTATTATTCCATGACATGTATTTAATTATAAATGTATAAAGGGGCTGAAGACATGCCTCAGTTGTTAAGAGTGCCCTTTGCTCTTTCAGAGGACTCCAGCTTGGTTGTCAACCCTGGCATCAAATGGCTTACCACTGCTTGTAATTCCAGTTCCAAGGCATATAACAGCATCTTCATGGACACAGTAGAAACTGATTCAAATCACAAATATACATACCCACATACATATAAAAAGCAAATAAATATAATTTTAAAAACTGAATGCTGGGAAGGGTTTCATTGGTGGAGGGGGTGAGACAGGGTAATGAGGGTGAGAAATAATAGAGTTCATTGCATATGTGAAACTGGCAAGGAATAACACATGAACCAGTTTTAAAAGAGAGTTTTAAAAGGTATTTGGAGAAATCAACAAGGAGCTAGGTGTGCCTTTGGTGGACAGTTGGTCTGAGAACTGCTGGCTGTGGAGACTGAATCAGGAGCTTAGTGTGGAAACCTAAAGATACAATCATCCGAGAACACTCAGGAGTTAGTAACAGAAACAAATATCACTCCTTCCATTGCCTGAGCAAGGAATAGACACTTTAAGTAAAGAAGCAGAATACTAAATCAATACAAAACGCATCAACATTTTAAATACTAAAACTGAAAAAATGTGAAAATTCATTCAAAATACAGAGATCTATTTGTATTATTTTTAAGTGTGTGTGCATGTGTATTTATATGTTTGTATGCAAGTGTGTGCTTGTGCATGTGTGTGCATGTTTAAATGTGTGATTATGTGTTTGTGTGTGCATACATGCATGCCTGCGTGTGGCACATGTGTGTCTGCATGTGATGTGTGTGTATGTGTGTGTGTGTGTGTTTATAGAACTACAAGTGCCTACAGAAGCCAGAGGTATCAAGTCCCTTAGAGTTGGACTTAGAAGAAATTAACTGCTTTTCAATGTAAGTCCTAGCAAGTTGCTCTGTAAGAACAGTATACATTCTGCAGTGATTTGGTAAAAATGCTCCCCATGGACTCATAGATAGGAATGCTTGCTCACCAGAAGTGGCACTATTAGGAGATATTACTTTGTGGGAATAGGTATGGTTTTGTTAGAAAAAGTGTGTCCCTAATTGTGGGCTTTTAGATTCCAGATGTTCAAGCCAGGCTCAGTATCTCTTTCTGCAGCCCCCATTTACAACTGATTAAAAAATATAGGAATAAAACATAACTAAAGAGATAAAGGACCTCGACTATGAAAACATTAAGACCCAAAAGAAAGAAAATAAAAAAGACACAGGGAATGTTGAAAGAATCTCACACTCATGTAAAACATAAATAATAAATAATAGTGTGTATATTATGGGACATAGTCTACAAGTTGAATTCAATCTCTGCCAAAATTATATTATTATCCTTCAATAATCTGGAAAAATCCTAAAATTCACACAGGACTACAATAGACCCCAAATAGCCAAAATGATCCTATGCAGAAAAAGCAATGCTTGTATCTGTGCATAAAGTACTTGCTGCACAATTGTAAGGACTGGAGTTCAGATTTCCAGATTCCACATAAAACAGAGTAAGTGTGATACCTGGCCTGCAAGACAAGGAATCCAGGGGGCAGGTTGTCTAGCTAGCTTAGGTAAACAGTAAGTTCTGGATTCACTGAGAGACACTGCCTCGAGAATAAAATGGGGAACAATGACTGAAAAATCTTTGACATCCACACAAGCCACACACAAGGGCATCCACACATAAGCAAATACACAGATATAAATGAACACAGCATTCATGAAGGCAAACACACACACACACACACACACACATATGCATGCACATCTACACTATAAGACTATACTTACAAAAATATCCCCTGTAATAAAATCAGGGAATAGAATAAATAACTGAGGAATATACTCCTAGAGCTATGGCCACCACCTAACTTTTAACAAAGGCTCCACAATCCATAGACAAAAGACAGTCATTTTAATAAACAGCACTGGTAAACATGGGTCTTTCACATAGACCAAACATATAAGATTACTCTATTATACATAGAAGCAATAAGGCATAGATTGATAATTTTAATGTGAGAACAGAATTCTTGACCATACTTGAGCAAAATAAGAAACTCACTCAAGATATAGGCAAAGAGAATATTTCTGCAAGGGACTCTAACAGCACAGAAAAGAACTGATAAAATTGCAGTTTCTACACAGCAAAGAAAGCAATCACTAGAGAAGATAAACTCAACACAGATAGGATTCTGTTTAGAAAGCAATGTGTTTATCTAATATTTCTGTATCTACACTTACATCTACATCTATATCTACATCATCCATATCTATGTCTATATCTTCTCTCTCTCTCTCTCTCTCTCTCTCTCTCTCTCTCTCTCTCTCTCTGACCTCACTATAGGGCAGAAGGATGTAGGTAATACAAATTGGACTCAATGAGGTCTTTTTGTAAGGGGAAAGCAGAAATGATGATACACACCCTTACTCAATCAATACATGGAAGGCAGAGCAGGGAGTTCTCTGTAAATTCAAGACCAGTAGAGTCTAGTGAAAAAAGAAAACGAAAAAAGAAAAGAAGAAAGGAGAATAGAAAGAAAAGATAAAAAAGACTAAAGGCATTTGGAGAATAGAGAATCTTTTAAATAATGCTTTTTCTCTCATGTCCTCTAGAAAATCTATTTCATTGGATTATCTATAATTTGAGTTATTCTCTCATTTCTTGTCCTTCAAAGCCATTTAAATACCTGCCTCTCCCCCAAGTTAATGGTAAGTTGTTACCACAGTTTTATTTCAATCAAATAAAATTTTTGAAAATCCCTATTGGTATTTTATTAAAAATTACTTAAAGTAATTTGATATTTCATAAATATCTGAGGGGAAAACTCACATAACACAAAATAATGATTAATTTTTCCTAGCAACCATTATTTGTTTCAATGACTTATGATTGGACTTTAAAACACATTATTAGGTTCAGTGTTACATTTTTGTTTTGAAAATTTAAATTCTCCATGATATCTGATTTCATTACATTTTCTATAATTCTCAGTAGTGATATAAATTGTTTGCCATTGTTTTCAGATAAGTTTGAAGATATTTAGTAAAAGGTATTACCGTTAATACATTAGATGGAACAGATGAAATCCTTGCCAAAATCAAAAGAAATCCTTGCCAAAGTCCAAACAGAAATCCACCAGTATGATCAGGTGCAGTGATGCACAGCTGTGATTCCAGTACTTGAGAAGGCTAGTCAGGAGAATCATGATTTTGATACAGGCTGGTTTACATAGAAAAGACCTACCTAAGTTAAGGATATGGAGGACATAATACTCAACAAAATGAAACTGATATTAATAATGTATCATTTATTTGAAAATGGTCAGAATTTAATGATTCTTTGATTAGAAAATTACATAAAATTGGGAATTGTTACAATCCAGGATATCCAGAAATAATAAATAAAAATTTTCTGTATGAAATGAAATAAAATTATTTACCACTGTCCTAACTTAAAATACTTGCTTTTTATGAGGATGAGTGGAGAAATCAAAATTATTTCATAAATTAGGGATCTCATGCTCATTAAAATATTATAAATACTATGTGTGCTCTGTAGATAGAAATAAAACTGGCAATTTACTCAATCTGAGAGGAATGCTGTTAAAAATAAATCAAAGAAACAAAAGCAGAACCACAAAATGAGAAGTTTTTCCAAGAATTCCAGATAAACCAGTCTGTATATTTTTGAATTCTCTTTAGGGACAATCTGTAGAAGATCTGCCTACAACTAAAGAACAAAGAAAATGTGAGGCTAAAGCATGAGAGAAAGAGAAACATGGTGTATTTGAATTAGAGAGAAGTACAGAAATCCATAAAACAGTGATCAATGCCTTAATCACACTTAATAACATGAATAGACATAATTCAGAATCAGCACTCAGTGAAATAATGATAGAACGGCAGTCAACAGTCCATTGTCTGGAGTCAGTGTTACACTTCAACAGCTTCTCCAAGCAACTGACAGACTTGAAGAAGAAAAGTCATGAAGAATGATGTTTCTGACCCTCTATCTTGACCATCTTAACTCCACTTTACCAGTAATAATTTTCATTGCCTAGACTATGATTTTTGGAAGGAACAAACTGAGTGATTCTGTCTCCTGTCTTTGAGGTCTAATTGTTACTAAATCGAGTCTTCTGAACCCAGATGCCCATTCCAACATCTAAAACCAAACTAATGCTGCCAACACATTCTACTGAGTCCATGAAATAGATTATCTGCAATGGTGAAAAGTACTGTGAACTGGGTAGTTTACAGAGTATGGGCAAAGTGAAGAGGAGTTAAGAGGGTCACCACTGAGCACATACAGTGTCATCCTCCCTGTTCAAACTTTAACACGTCTTTCTCCATGAAAGCTCCAAAATCAATGTCAGAATATAGCTGACTATGTTGTCTGGCCTGTGCGGTGTATGCATACATGTAGGCACTAAACACTACTTCATTAGATGAGTAATTTAATGAATTGTTTAATCTACCAAACTGAAAAAAATCTCTTTATCATTCATTATTTAAAAATGTGGGTGGGTGGGTGGGTTGGAGAATATCCCCATAGTGGCAGGGGCAGGGCAGAAGGAGTGGGGAGTTTCCAAAGGGGAGATCTGGAAAGGGGGAAACATTTGAAATGGAAATAAAATATGAAAAAAATAAAAAATAAAAAAAATATGTAGATTTCAGGTTGGATTTGGACATTAACCCACTAAGGATGTTTGGATAAGGAAGGCCCCATAGGTTCATATCTTTAAATGCTTAAGGAACAACATTATTTGAAAGGATTTGAAAGTGTGGCCTTGTTGGAGGAAGTGTGTGAAAAGCTCAGACCAGGTCAGGAAGTTCTCTCTCTTCCTACTTCCTGTGACTGCAGATTTAGAATTTCTAGAATTTCTTCAACAACATGTCTGCCTGAAAGTCAGTGTTCCATACGATGGTGACAATGGACTAAACCTTTTAAACTGTTAGCATGCCTCAATTAAATGCTTTTTTTGTTTTTATAAGGAGTTGCTGTCGTCTCTTCAGAGCAATGGAGCACCACTCAAGGTATATTTATATAAATCAAATTTAAGATTACAAACCATCTGAGAAGTAAGAGAAATAAATCTGTGCAAAACTATAATGAGTCCCCTTTGTTAACCTTTCACCTTAGATAAGAATGTAATATGCTATGAGGTAACTCTAATAAATAGATTAACATAACTAATATTAATTATGTTACATAATTGTAATTTATATAAATATAATAAATGTAATTACAATATAGTGTGGTTTAAATATTGTAATAGTTACATTTTCAAATTTGTCCTTTGATGTCAATGATGGGATCATTGGTGACTGAAGAATGAACCCACGCAAAGGCTCACATGCAGAGGGATGGGGTCTGATGAGCCATGAGCACTGTGCTGGAGCTGCAGTGACAAAGCAGCACCTGGAACCTCAGTGTTTATCATGTACTGCAGAGACAGAAGGAATTACCTAGTCTTCATAGGTAATCTCTGTAGAGGAGCAGTCTCGGGCTATAAAAACCTGGGAGGAGAAACCTGCAGCTGTTAATCTTTGCATACGTGGTTAATAATTCCTCCACCCTCACATTGCCCACACTGTCAACATTTACCTTTGAACCAGAAGATGATTTTGGCATCTTTCTAAGCCTCATCCCAAGGGAAAGGCTTCACCATTCCCATGGGTCTACTGCATTAGTCCTTGACAAGATCACCAATGTCAACAATACACAGTCTCTCAGGACTTTGTTTGATCTTTACACACTGACTTGGGGCTTTCTAAGCTCTCCATAATTTTATTTACTTTATATCCATTTGCTCTTTCTTTTAAATCAATTTAGCTAAGAGAACTGGGTATTTTACTAATGACAATGCTAAACTTTCAGAAGCTGAATAAAACATGGTAGAATATAAAACAGATCTATCATTTTGAATGAATTTCCCTAACCTTTTGGGCAAACAAAGGAAAAGCAAGGAAATTGGAATGGTTCTCTATGAGCCCTCCAATAAAAGTGTTAAAATTTAATCTTCCTTAATACCTATAAAGTGAAGAATAGAAAAAAACATAAAAGATTAAAAGTTAAGAAGTTTAAAGACAGCTTTTATAGACATTCTGGATATGGGTGCATATATATTAAATGCTGTATCATATATTCAGAGATTTAACTATAAAGACTCTATTACTAGTTATTAGAGTGTAGTATGCAAACACAACATTATTTAGAAACTTAAAGAGATGTAGATTTCCAGACCACATAGCAGTGCTGCGTCCGTCAATGTGATGGAGAGCAAAATGTAAACTTTTAATTATCTGTCTGTATGTTAAGCTGGAATAACAACTGGGGAAAGATATTGGTACCATGGAAATCTTTCCTGTTTGTTGCTGTGAATATGAAGCTTCATGTTCTATAGTCATGCAGTTCTCATAGACCCAACTTCCATGATTATTTACATACACAATCATGTCTTCCTGACATATGGGAACTTAATCTACTTGATAAAATGTATTAAGTCATGACAACCAAACTCAACATTTCATATAAAATATAAAAAAGAAAATTAACTACAATTGAATAAAATAACTAAATGAGTTGTAAGACTCCTATTGTATTTTTCTTTTCATTAACAATCCTGCATTAATTCAAAGTGAGTTCACCTTTGATCATGTCTCTTTGAATGAACTGTATTTAATATCAATAGTCGACTTTTGTCCTTAATCCAAACACCAGCATTTCTGTCTCCATCCATTCTTTTGTTGAAAATTTCTTATTTATAACTAATTTTGCAAAAAAAAAAAATTAAAGCTCTGACAGCAAAACATTAACTTAATTGAAAATTGTGTTGCTGTCAGTTAATTACAAGGTTTTAAAAACATTTTTCTGTGGTTCTGTAACACTTTGAATCTATAAGGTAAAAAAAAATTAGTGGGTCAGAACACTTGTTCTTTTACAGTTTCCTTCCGATCTTGTGCTAGTTTGGTTCTGGGCTTCTCATAGTCATCCTAAAACAAGGGGTTGCTATGGTGCTAAAATTGGCAGTAAAATGGCACTGTGAATTATGTGTGTGTGTGTGTGTGTGTGTGTGTGTGTACATGTGATAACTAATGGAAAACAATGGTGTATTGGTAATTTCACAATATGAGCTTTATAGCCAATATCTGGCTTAAAAATACCTCAAGGGCACACTATTATATTGATACTTAAATCATTGTTATAGATTCTCAAATCAAATTTTTTTGCTGGAGACTCTTCAACATTCTCAGTAAGACAGTAGAAAAATTAAGCACTTCTATAGCCAAAGAAATCATTTCAAATTAAACAATTATTTTTGTGTTTTGTGCACTGTAATGTAAAAAGTGAAACTCTTTGATTTGTATATTAGTTAATATACAATATAATTAATATAGTTAATATATAATATAATTAGTTAATATAGCAATTATAAATATAAAATATTTTTAGATGAAATTAGATAGTGGAAAGCGAAGAGTTCGAGGAGGACAAAGGTTCTCAGGTATAGACATCAACCAAAGCATTGTGCTTGATTCCAGTCATGCACTCAGATTAGTCACTATTCGAAAGAATAAGGAACATTGGTTACCTTGGAGTCAAAATAATTATTGTTCAGACTGGCCAACACTCACTAAAAATAAATTTTCTTCCTCTTAAATTCATAGATCCAAAGTTTTGTATAATAAGACAAAAATAATTCTTTTTGAAGACAACTTGGAATATACAGGCAAAATAAAAAGATTAAAATATCTATCTAATATCTTGATGTATAAGTTTCTAATCATGCCATACTTTGGGGAATCCTTAGCAGAAAAGTAAGGGATATTTCTTATGTTTCCTCTTTTAAGTTTGATTTTCATATAATTTTCACACAAGCATGCTCTTGAAGGGATAGGTAAGCAAGCACATGAATAAAATGTTAGTGTGGGCCTGAGATCACTGTCCAGTATTTTCTTACTTGCTTTTGACTTTAGCTTTTGGGACAAGGTCTTTCACTGAGGATAGAGCTGACCAACTCAGCTAGATTGGCTAACCAATGAGTTCTGGGGATCTGTTTGTCTTTCTCTCCTTTCTTATTGGGCTTTGTAAGCATCTTCTGATATATCTGGTTTTCTTACATGGGTCTTCTTACATGGGTCTTCTTACATGGGCTATGAGAATTTGATATTTTTACCTGATGGAAGATACTTTAATGATGGAATCATCTCCTCAACACACTCTTACTATACTTGCATTTCATTGACCCAATTTTATTATTTTATTTTATTGAAAATAGATTATTTCCTCATACAGTATATCCTGATTATAGTTTCCCCTTCCTTTACTCCTCACAGTTGTTTCCCCCTCCACCCCAGATCTACTTCCTTTCTGTTTTTCATTAGAAAAGAACAGACTTCTAAGAGATAAGAACCAAAATTAACTAGATATAATATAATTAGATTAGACAAAACTATTATATCAAAATTGGAAAAAGGCAACTGAGCAGGAACAAAAAGAATTCCCAGACCAGGCACAAGACCTACTTGTCCTCATAGCAAGGAGTACCATAAAAATACTAAGCTAATAGCTATAATATATATGCAGAGGACCTGCTATATATCCATGTAGACCCTATGCTTTCTGCTTCAGTATCTGTGAGCTCATATATGTTTTCTTTAGCTGATTCAGAGGACCTGTTCTTCTGGTGTCTTCCATCACCTCTGGCTCATAAAATCTTTTTGCCTCATTTTTCTTGGGATTCCTTGAGCTCTGAAGTAAGGGACTGGATTGTGACTTCCAATTTATATTCTCTGTATAATGTCTGCCTGTGGCTCTTTACATCTCTCCTTATCTGCTGCTGGAGAAAGTCTCTCTGATGATGACAAGATAAGGCATTCATTTACATTTATTGTAGAATATCATTAGGAATCATTGCTGGTGATGGTGAAAACTTGTACAACCACTATGGAAATCAATATGGCAGTTCCTCAGAAGGGAATTGATCTACCTCAAAACTCAGCTGTACCTCTCTCAGGTATATACCCGAGAGATGCTCTGTTCTACCAAAAGGATGCTTGTTCGACCATTTTCCTTGCAGGTGTATTGATATTAGCTAGAAAGTGCACACATCCTACAGTACAATAATGGATAAAGAAAATGTGACGCATTTACACAATGGAGTACTACTCTGCTGTTAAAAACTTGCATTAAGAAATTTGCAGGCAAATGGATACAACTAGGAAAACAATCCTCAGTGAGTTAACCCAAACTCAGAAAGATAAATGTGATATGTACTTATAACTGTATATTAGCTGCTAAGTAAATGATAATCAAGCCACAATCTATAGACCCAGAAAGGTTAGATGAAGAGGAAGTGTCTACAGGGATGTAGGGATGTCCCTTTGTGGGGGAAATAGAATTGATTTATTGGTAGACTCGGGGACATTGGGAATAGAGTGGAGATCAGGTAGATGGAGCCATGAGTGCTGGGTAAAACAGCTGAAACTGGAGAGCATTTAGAGAGTAAGGTGGAAACCTCTTGCAGTGAAAACTTCCAGGACTCTGTGAAGGTGATTGGGGATATGAAGTCTGAACTGGTCATCTCTTGTAACCAGGTAAAGTTCCCAGTGGATGGTCTGAGTTGCAGTCTATTGAGTTGTTAGCTAAGGGTGTCCTAAGGAAATACCCAGACAACCTAGACTGTTACTAAGACAAATGGTTTTTCTCTTCAAACTGACAGCAAAACCCCACAGCTGAGGACATCATCCAAGAATATAATGAACATCGAGAAGTTGAGCTGGTGCCTCCATGGAGCCCTAATCTCTATGGTGTAGAAAGATATTCAGTAATCTACTAAAATAGAAATGTGGACTTGAGCCCAGTCATAAATTATTTGACCTAAAATCTGTCTGCCTGAGAACTATCTTGTGTTGGCACAGAACTGGTGGGAGTAGCCAACCAATGTCTGATCTGACATAAGACTCACTCCACAAAATGGAGCTCATTCCTCACACTGCTTGGGTGAACAAGAACCAGAGAGGAGATAGACTGTAGACACAGGGTGAAAACAAACAGTACTGATCATGGTCCCATTTCTATACAGGAGGAAAATGGGTCTATTTTATAGTATATTTTGATTAAATGTCCAAAGATTTAGTATGATAGATCAATACATTAATTGCAATTTGGGATGATGCAGAAAATTATGTGAACATTCACTATAACTGAATTGGTAGGGACCCATAAATCCTGATTCACAGGACACTTTGTTCCATGTTTTAGCATCTGGCTGTTTTCTGACAACTTTACTGAAAGTTATTCACAAAGAGAAAGCTGGGTTTTTCCAGTTAGTAAATAATTGGAAAATAAAGTCTAATGTTTGAGGAAGTAGTAACTGTGCTGAGATTTCTGATGAGAAATAATGGTTTTTTCTAAATTGCATAGTATCACACAGTAGATAAAGACATTTTAACACTTTCATTAGGAAAATGAAATATCAGTTATAAGGGCAATATTTTCAATAACCAGTAGGAATTATCTCATGGCTATGCTATGATCCCATGATTAAACTTCTTAGTTTCATTGACCAATAAAACTAGCTATTAGTCTGAGCCAAGAGGCTGTAAAATTTCCTCAGTATTTGGCCTAATTCTGTTTACTACTATCAAGAGTTATTGACTCAAGAATTTAGAATAATATTTATTTTAAAATAAAAGTATATAAACTCATAAAGATACAAACCCCCTCAAGCCTTTCATGGCAATGAAGCTTAAATTTCAAGGGATGAGAGGTTGGAGACTGTAAGGAGGAGGGTTGTTCATGGAAAACTAATGACGAGAACCCAGGGTCAGCTTTGCTTTATTTTAAGGGTGAGTTGCTGAACATCATAATGTGGAAAGAATATCAGGGACACAGCCAGGAAACAATAAACCATAGTTTGAGCATGACTTACTAAGGATCCATCATAATGAAGATAAGAGATTAAAGTATGTCTAAAAGAGAAGGAAAATCAGCTTGCTCCGAAGTTATAGATATATTAAAAATGTATAAGAAACTGTTAATGATGCTTTTTTTATATTCTACATATAGTTAAATATTGTTCGTGACTATGGGAAGCTCAGTGAAAGACTATATGCTTAGCATGATGAAGCCTTGGAATCTTATTCTCCCAAAATGTGTATTTCAAATAGCCACCATGAATCCAGTTTGACAATAAATAGTATTTCCCTGTCTGTTGAATCTCTCATTTATTGACAATGTAAAAGAGACAAATAGCAAGAATGGAAACATAAATAGTATATGATTAATATGGTTATCAAAATAATCAATACATGAACCTCAGGACAACACAAGACTCTATGATCAACTGTATGATGAACAAGTATAGTTTCCTGTAATGTTTATATTTTTATCTTTGAAATGATAATGACACCAGCATCTGCATCCCTTTGAGGATTGCATGGGACCAAACCTTATGGGATACATTGTAGACAAAGCCAGCTTTTGGAGTAGAAACTCACAAAGGACAGAAAAGGCCCTCCTGTATTTTGTGAAGAGGGCTACTGATCTAGGTCATAGTCAACCTTGCCCAGTGCCACTGGGAATTTGCACAAAACCTAGAAGAAAAAAACCGTTCTTTGCTGTTTTGCTGTGATTTGATTTAATGAGAGCTCAGGACCAGCACACTGCTATTGTAACAGAAATCTCAGAGAAAATGTGTTAGGGCAGCTAAAAAGAGCTGGAAGTTAGTGATACCCTCCCATCCTGGAAAGACAAATATTGTAAGTTCCGATTCAACTTGCTGATATCAGGCAACTTGGAGAAAGCTCTGAGGTCATTTAGCAAAACTGTTGGTATAATGGATGGAGGATCTACTGTTTACAATTTGCTAAGGACTAGACAAAGTGTAACTATTTGACTATTGCCATGTGCAAGCACTGAAAGAATCAGGTAGATGTGAATAACTCTCTACTAGGTGCTTATGTTTGGGTTTGGGTTTTATTTACAGATGACTAAGGCTAGCTATGAATTTGATCAATAATTATGACAATTCTCTTAGTTATTAGGATAAGAGAATGTGATTTGCATATTTGAATTCTAAATTGGGCTAAACTTAGCTATCTTGAAAAATGTAATATTTCTTTATTAGCCCTCAACAATTCTCAGATTTATCTAGCTTCAGATTTATCTGGTTGTAGCTACTATTATTCACAAATACAAGAATAACAGCACTCTGAAATAAACTTGTGGGTAGAAAGAAGAATGTGGAAGCTAGGTCAATAGAAGGTAAGATAATGGTACACTAATAATATATTCCAAGTATTTAAAAATCTAACAAATATTTCTACTAACAACTGTGTGGAGTATCTATTTATGGACAATTTTTCCCACCATTTTGAATCAATGTAATTACCTGAATCACTGTTCAATGCTGTAATAACTTGACACCAGTCTTTATACCTAAAGAAAATTGCCATTCTGTCTAGAGCTGCTTGGCTGTCTTGAGAGAGTAACATGTAGAGGGAAAGGAATGGATGGATCTGTTTACTGTTAACTGGCCATGCGAGGACAGAACAAGGTTCCATTCTGTATCCTAAATACAAAATATCTTTACTTGTACTTAAATACAATATGAAAGGCCTATGCTAAAGGCACTATTGACCTGTCTCTAATTCAAATGCTAGACTCACCACAGGCAGTTGCTATTGTGACACTTCTTTGCATGCATTTTAAGGGACTTTGCATAAAATACTAGCAAGTTTACAAATGCACTTCCTTCTTAAAGACAAAGACATCTTCCATTGCTTATAAATTTATATTTGAAAGAGTTGACATAAAACTGATTTGAGGTTACCATTCCCTGATGGGTTGTTTCTGTCTGTGTCATTCAGGTTATTCAAAGTGACACATTGCAATGGGGGAGTGTTACAGAGTGACATCTAAAGCCACAGAGAACAATGGGAAGGGAAGAGACTTGAGGCCCAGAGAACTCCTAAAGGCCATGACTCCTATCATCTAAGGGTATCTTACTAGCTACCAAAGTTCTTCAGCACCACTCTGGGGACCAAGCTTAACAAGGCAGCCTGTGTAGGGTCTTTTAGATGCAAGTTACAGGCATGTGCATGGAGTTTGTGTTTTAGGGTTGTTATAAAATAGCATGGGCTTATTTTATTTAATTTTTTAAAACTCATCCAGTGCACAGACTACAAGAATGTTTATCTTATTAATTTCTGGTGTGCCATGCAAACACATCTGAAACCAAAATTATTCAGGGATATAATTTTAGGTGACTGCTAGTCCAGACATTACCATGATTTATTATATGGAAGATACTAGAAAATGTCTTTTGATCAATATAAGAACAGTTATTTATAGAAAATTGTAAGCAGAATGAGAATTGGTGAGTCACAGGCAGATGCATTTACATATTCATCTTTACAAAAGACCGATGTGGAATTTCTATTTAAATATCTGTAGAAATTTTCTGAAATTGTTATTGTTTCAACTTATCTGAGTTTTAAAGTTTTGTCCATTGTTATTGTTTTGAAATAATTCTTAAGCAAATTACAAATATTTTGAGAATAGAAAATAGGTTAAAAACATAAGTTCAAAGAAGACAAATACTTAGCATTAAAAAAATAACTAAAACCAAATTATAACAAATTTGCAAAAAAAAAAAAAAGAAAGAAAGAGTCACATATGTAAATAAACCAAGTTCAAGGCCTATGCTTCTTAATGAATTTCTAGAGAGTTGGAGGAGCCATTTGGTACCTAGGGATCTTTACACTATATTTTATATTTACATTGTAGAATGCATTTTATGTACTTATTCTCCATCACCATAACAGATTTAAAAATAGAAAAACTTTCTTTATATCCTTTTTAAAATCCATAGTATTCAACACTAAAAATGAATATCTGTCACTAAAGTTAATACAAGGACAAATTTCAGAGCCAAGAGCACCATGTGATGAATTTTAAGTTGTAAACATAATAGCTTGTAAACTGGATATTGCTTATATGGATAAAGTACCTGAAAATCAATTTTGAGGTAAATTGGTGGAAAAGTGGATTCAAGTCACAAGTGTGATATTTAATCAATAATTAGTTTTATTTCTCCAAAAGATGTAAATGGCTTCCACTACAAATCATAATAAATAACACCTTAAAATAAAATAATTCTAGAAAAGTTAGAAATTAATTAAAACTATGGTAAATATGTTTTCAATGATTTGAGTATAATTTAAGAAACAAATATCTTAAGTTAGGGAATAAGTACATTAATCATTAAGAGAATAGAGCCAACCAAGGCATTTTCTTAAATCAAATGAAATAATATGACAGGTATTATGTAATGATAAACCTGTAAAAAGTACCACACTAAATGAAAAGTATTATGTCATAATTAAATTATAGTTCAGAATTATGTCAATAATGAAAGCATGTAATGAAGCTAAAATACTGTCATAGAGTTGAATAAAAGAAAATTACAGGTCAATCAAACTCTGAAAACATACTGGACACACAACCAATGAATTATCACTGATATAACTGTCCAAACATGAACTGAACATGGACAATAACAATGGAAAAGCTAACGTAGGCAGGGAAAGCCCATGAAATAACCAACATACACAAAGGACTATAGGCAACAAAGGAGTGCTGATAACTACAGAGATAGACTTTCTTTCCTAGGGAAGAGAATACCAAATGGCTACTCAGTTTCAAATAGTCAGCCCTGCAAATATTCCTACAAGTAACAATATATTAACTGAGGACATGGTGTTTGTTTATTTATTTAAGAAATACATACACACATATATATATTCGTGGCCTCTATTTTCATGTGTGTGTTTGAGTGTGTGTGTGGTGTGTGGTGTGTGTGTGTGTGTGTGTGTGTGTGTGTG
>JADRCH010000086.1:8966816-9136553 GCA_019843965.1 Rhynchomys soricoides | reverse complement strand
TTTATTTATTTATTTATTTATTTATTTATTTATTTTGTTTTTCGAGACAGGATTTCTCTGTGTGGCCCTCTCTGTCCTGGAACTCACTCTGTAGACCAGGCTGGTCTTGAACTCAGAAATCCGCCTGCTTTTGCCTCCCGAGTGCTGGGATTAAAGGTGTGCGCCACCATTGCCCGGCCATAGTGAATATTTGTAAAAGCAGGACTAATTCTTCCTGACAAAATACATGGGTCCCAGCCGAGTGACATTACCTAGCACATTCATAATTTCTGCTGCTATCTCTAATTAGCCGTATGAATTAATATCCCTTACATCAGAGCATAATAGTAGTCATTTAACACTTAAAATTACTTGATTTGTAAGGATTTTATTACACTCATTCAAAGAAGTATGAAGCAGAAATACAAACAAAATAAAAAATGTTATGACTACCTGGACATTTTCCAGACATTGGGTGGAGAGATGACCCGTTTACTGAACTACAATCCTGCAAGTGTGAAGGTCTATGTTCAAGTTCCCAGAACCTATGAAAAGCAGGTACAACACCATGTGCCTGAGAAAGGCAGATAGGTGTCACTCATTGGCCAGCCAATCAGGCTAATCCAGCTAATTTAGCCAATGTAGTCAAACATACAAACTTTAGTTTCAAACAATAAAGATTTACTACAATGCAGGCTTCTACGTACATACTGAAACATTCTCATACACCCATGTGCACACACCCATGTACATACATACACAAATCAATGCCCATGTTTACAGACTTACACACTCATCCGTCGATGTACATGAAATGCACAGTATAGAATTTTTCATGTGCTATTATCTTGTTAAGAAAATCTAGTACTTTCCAAATACATGAAAGATACTAAAATGTTTGTCCTGACTACATATCTTTCAAGCATTATATAATAACTAACGTCAATAATGCCATGATAGTTCATGCTGGAAAGAATGTGGAATAAGGGTGTGGCTGCTTGAATTATGTTGATTTGAGTCCCCAAAATTGTTTACATGGGAATCTGCATATCCACATGTAAGACACTGAGGGACCCTTCCCCCAGTTGGTTCTGATTGGTAAATAAAGATTCTGGCAGCCAATACTGGGCGGGGCATACATTTTAGGATTCCCAGGTGAGGGACCAAGGGAAAAGGAAGGAGGAGATCCAGCATGCTGGAAGAAGGAGCAGAAAGACATCGCGCCTGAGAAGGTGCAGGACAGAGAACATAGCTCCCAAGTAGGAGCTAGGAGATAGTGGTCTAAGAGGGCTTTCCCTGACAGGTTCCAGGGTATCAAAGATGGAATATAGAATTTAATAAGTAATAACTCGGGAATATCGGAGGGAGGTGAATTAGCCATGTGTAGGTTAGGAAGTGGTCCAACCATTGAACTGTTTTAGGCATATCAAAATATAAAGTGTGTGTGTGTGTGTGTGTGTGTGTGTGTGTGTGTGTGTGTCTTTTATTCAGGAACCCAGAACACTAGGGCGGGTAGAGAGAAATGTGCCATTGCTGGGATCTATTTAAGTAATTTAATTGGATACTACTACTTAAGGGAAACACTTATCTATTGCTGGTGAGAATGCAAACTTCTATAGCCACTATGAAAATCAATATGGTAGTTCCTCAGAAAGTTGTGAATTGATCTACTTCAAGATCCAGCTATACCACTCCTGGGCATATACTCAAAGGACTCTCCATACTACTATAAGAACACATTCAGAAGCATATTTATTGCTGCTTTAATCATAAGAGTCAGAAACTGGAGCAGCCTCAATATCCATCAGCAGAAGAACGAATAAAGATAATGTGGTATATTTATACAATGGAGTTTAGTCAGCCGTCAAAAAAATGACATCATGCAATTTATAGGCAAATGGATGGAACCAGAAGAATAAACAGTTCTATGTGAGGTAACCAAGACTTAAAGAGATAAATGGGGTATATATTAATTTAAATGTATTTTTTAAGTGTTAAGTAAATGATAACCAGATACAATCCATAGATCCAGAGAATTTAGGAATCGAAGTGTCTAGAGAGGACACATGGGGTCTCCCTGGCATGGGAAAAGAGAATAGATTTCATGGATGGACTGGGAATGGGTGAGAAAGAGAACAGGGGGATGAAGTAAGGGGGGAGAAGTTGATAGGAACTAGAGTACAGGGAGAGAATTCTGGGAGAGAATTCTGACTGGGAGAGTGATAACTGAGGATCATTTGAAGGGTGATTTGGAAACTTAGTGCAGTGGAAACTTCCTAAGATATACAAAGGTGATCCTAATGAGGTCTCTTCTAATGAAAGATACAGCATCAATTTGCCATCTCTTGTCACCAAGCTCAGTTTCCAGTATTAGGACTGGGTGGTATTCAATTGACTTGCTGGTCAAGGATATTTCTAGGAATATCCAGACAAACTAGGCTAAGACAATGGGCTTTCTCCCCAAAAACTGACAGTGGGGCCTTATTATTGAAGACAACTCATTGAACACGGAGAAATAAATCTGGTACCTACATGGGGCCTTCATTTCTATCTTTTAGGGTCTTTGGTGATAGAAGACACTTTGCCAAAAGAGAAACATAAACACAAACCCAGGACTAAACCTTTGACTGGCATTCCATCTTACCTGAAAAGTACGCTAGGACAATGGTGAAACGGAAGTTGTGGGAGTAGCCAACCCGTTTCTGGTTTGACTTAAGGCCCGCTCATGAGATGCAACCCATATCCAATTTCGGCTTTGGTGACCAAGAACCGGAGACTAGATAGCCCAGAGGTCTAGAGTAAAACCAAACTTTACTGGTCAAAATAAAATAAAATAAAATAAAATAAAATAAAATAAAATACTTCTAATGGCATTCTGCTATACTCATGGACCAGCGCATTATTCAGTCATTATCAAGGACGCTTCCTCACGCAGCAGATGGGAACAAATGCAGACACCCACAGCCAGACATTACACAAAAAGAGTCTAAGTGGGATTTCTGCATCAAATTCCTCCCTTCAGAGCTCAGGGAATCCTGCAAAAGAGGAAGTAGACAGAGAGAATGGAGGAGAAGGCCCTCTGAATCATCTAAGCAAGGCATATGTGAACTCACAAAAGCTGCAGCACAGGGACAAGGCCTATAGTAGCCTGTACCAAGTCCTCTGCATAGCTATCATAGATATTAGCTGAGTATTTTTATGGACTCCTGACTGTGAGCACAAGAGGGTCTTTGATTGTGACAGCCTTGGGACTCTTTCATTTATTGGGTTACCTTGTCCATATTCAAAATGATGGCTTTTGCTTTATCTTATATTTCTTTTGTCATGCTTGGTTGTTATCTCTTAGAAATTTATTCTTTTCTATTGAGAGATCGTAAGCAAATGGATCCTGAGGGGAGGGTGGTAGGGAGAAGCTGGGAACAGTAGAGAAAAGAGAAACTATGACTAAGATATATTGTATGAGGAAAAGTTCTATTTTCAATAAAAAGAAAATAGTGGAAAAAAACCAGACTGAGGGTTTTGAAATTTGAATTATTGTATTCATCTTTACATATAGTCTACGTCTCAACTCAGAACTATTCAAGCAGCAATTATCAAATACAATTCCAGGTCAGTTATGTTCCTTTAAAGACATCACTAAAATGGAGGAAAATATTGCAGAAAATATTGTTTTCTTTGGCCTGTCATCATCAACTAATTTAACGCTTTATTAGTAACTGTCAATTTCATACTTAGAGGATAAGGAAAATACAGCAGGTGGCTTTAAAAATAAAAGTTGATAATTAAAATGTAAAGAAAATGTTTCCTAGGATATTCTGTCCTATTTTTGTAGAAGCTTCATATAAATTTAAATATGTGCAAAGCTACTTCAAAAACATAACTCTATAGAAGAAAAGAAATCAATTATTAAGCTATCTGACATAATAAATACTTTGTTTTTAGAGATATACATTTATATAAAATGAGAAATAAAATATTACAAAACGAAGTTGATAATATTGTTGGAAATACAAATTTTGATGGCTTACATATTTTTTCATAGCTCCAGTTTTCTTGAAAGCATGATGGGGAGTCTAAAAAGATACTTTTGGTTGTGTTTTTTATTTTGACTTTGATTAAATTTCATATTTAGCTATTTTAAGGTTGTCTTACTATATAAAGCAGTGCTCTAGTTTGCTTGTTGAACATCTCCAAAAGTATTTATGGTAAAATTGTCCAATATGATGCTCCCAGAAAGTGCAGGAGCCTTTAGTATATGGGTCCTAGTATGAGAATCATTGCTGCATATTATATCATGGATGAAGGATTCTGTCTTCACTTACTCTGCTGGTTTCCATATGCTGGAAAGACAGCAAAAAATACCTCTTGTGCTTGTCATCTCTCTCTCTCTCTCTCTCTCTCTCTCTCTCTCTCTATATATATATATATATATATATATATATATATCACATAAACCATCATTTGAAATCATGTTTCCAGATTTCTAACAGGTGCTGACATGATAGCAGCAATTTCATCAATGAGAGAAGATGCCACTCCAGAGAAGCATTATCCACCTGCCAACCTCAGATACAGGAATTACCAAGAGGGTCTTGTCGTTTTAATCTTCTGAAAAATTAAAAGGTATGATAAAACAATTGAGACCAGGAACCTCACGATGGGTAACTTAGTGTGTTTTAATGTGGGCCGAGGAAGGAAAAATAATACTTTAATTAAATACATGAAATCACTAGTTAAAAATTGAATACCACAGTGTGCAAATGTTAGGTTTGGAGAGATTCTTGAGAGAGGATACAATGACGAAGATGACACTGCACAGAGAGAATTTGTGCATCTGTAAGGAGATATTTGTTGAATGTGTATTTCTCAACTTTATATATAATATAAAATAAATTACAAATAAGGATTAATCACCTTTTTGAAATGACATTAGCCAATGTAATATTTTTAAATATGCTGTGAAGTTTTTTTTAATTATTTGTTTGTTCTAAAATATATGCTGTAATTTATAATTAACACATTGCCCAATGGTACTCAATGTTGAATCAAATAAAATCTTAAATAATCACCAATACAGGGACTAGAGATAAATCAAATGGACATCAAAATATCTTTTTAAAGTGTTTGAGATAGCTCACAGGCAAAGCACACATACTTAGCACACAGAAAACCCGGGTTCTACCTCCAAGCACACATATGTACACACACACACACACACACACACACTCACTCACAAATGACCCACCCATACTTAATGGGAACAGCATAAAACCATAAAGCCAGCACAGTTGTTTAACGAAGATCCAGCGAAGCTGAGCTGCACAATGCAATTTCAATCTCCCATCTTACACATTTGGTCTTGATCTTCACACGTTACACGCTTGGGAGGCTTTTAATTTGTGCATAACTTGGAAATATTGAACTCATAGAAATTTTTCTATGAATCATTTATGTCCTGCCCCAGGAGAAATACTTTGAAATTTCCCCAGGAATGTCCTGAGGATATTACCCCTCCTCCTTTCAGGGAGATATTCTTATCTGTCCTACTTGCATGTATGCCTTATGCCCAGAAAGTTGTGACTCAAAGAAGACAGAGATCTCCTTATAAGGCTCTGCCTCCAGGATACTTTTGGAACATCTGCCGGTGTGGTGTACTTACTCAGGAACAAGATAATCGGAACAAAGTAACCTTAAAAGGGTGAACAAGACTCAGTGGGCTGGATGATTTGGCAGTAGATCAGATTAAAAGCCTCTTCTTACTATACTCCCAGGCTACTGCATAGTTTCTAAAATTGGGGACTGCATATAGTTTGTACCTCCAGGAAAAGGTACAGCAACAGAGTTAGATTGGCTGGAGTTATCTTTGCCCTATACAGAGGCTTATGCTTACTGACAAAGAATGGTGCGGATAAATGATAAAAGAATGAAATATAAGACCTCCCTATTTTTTAGAACAGTTAGCTTGTGCAGGGCCACTGTGGTGTCATATGACAAAAGAACCAAAGAATACCAAGATTAGACATAGAAATAAATTCTACAAATATATAAACATTGTGTTATGGCAGAAATTGAATAATAATTGCAGCAGCTTTGGCCTGAAGAGTTTTCTTATTTCTAATGACAATTAGTACTCTGACCATTAAAAGTTGATAATACAGTGCTTGGGACATAGCAATTTTCCAAGACTGGCTTAGAGATTTTCTTCCTGTCTAGTGCCACTGAAATCACAAAAGCTATCAGCCTGACAAAGGGCTGTTAGGCTTTGGTAAAATAGGCCTCCAGATTCTTAAAAGTTGGGTTTACAGGGTTGGTGAGAGAAAATGATTATAAAAGATAACTCTACTCTCTCACTGTTTATCACTAAGATTTTCACTAAATGTATGACTAAGGGGAAGTTAAAACCCATGTCTGGAGAAAAAATTATATGCCCTATGTTTTGACACAATGTGAGCCTTTCCCTGTCTACTGATTTCTGTATAAATACAGAAGTACTCTGACTGTTAGTCAGTCAGACTGCAAGACCACCACCAGTCCTCTGCCTTCAGGGACTTCTTATCTCCCCTTCAGAACCTGGCCTCTAGCATGCTCACACACACACACACACATGCACATGCACACACATATATGCACAAATACAGGCACACACACGTGCATAAATGCACATGTGCACACCTACACCCAAATCTTTGCTGGGAGTCAAATATCTTTTACAGATTTGTTAGTCCTACCTTCTTAGGTATAAGCTCCATAAAAACGCATCTATTTTCTACAGAACTCCCTCGTCCCAGAGAAACTTTCTATTTCTTTACTTCGTAAGTTCCCCATAAAGCACCATTCTTGCTCCTCTTACATACATATGACTCACTTTTCGGCACTGTAAATACACACATATTCTAATCCCTTGTAAATCTCCACACCCATTGTCTAACATATTCATTATAAACACTCAAGATTCAAAGGACAATATAAAAATCAGTTTACCTCCCTGATGGTCCACAGGAGAATGGACAAACAAGTTCTAAGGATGGAATGGTTAGAACTAACTTCTTAAATAATGGTATTTATATTCTAGGATAAGACAAACATTGATATCAATTGTATCATATTAAATATGCCACAGTGACATCCTGGGCATATAGTGGTTGCAGTAAAATGCTACTCATAAATAAGGAGAGCACTGAGATCAAAGATGGATCCAATGAAATTATCCTATCCTCATTATGGCTTATGTCTAGTAAAGAATATAGAAGAGACACTCTAATGCAAGCTGTGGTTCCTTCTTATGTTAGTTAGAAATATATCGTGGAATATTCCCACGTATATTCTGTTAAGAAAAAGAAAAATAAAGCAACCTATAATATATGATTTGGAAAACAAGAACTCCCTTTTTTTTTTTTTTGATACTTTATTTACATTTCAAATGTTTGCCCCATTCCTGGTCTCCACTTTGGAAAACCTCTATTCCCTCCCTCCTCCCCCTGCCTCTAGGAGGGTGTTCCCCTACCCACCCACCCATCCACCCACTCCTGTCTTCCCTGCTTGGCTTTCCCCTACACTAGGACATATAACACCCTCAGCCCCAAGGGCCTCTCATCCCCTGATGGACAACAAGTCCCTCCTCTGCCACATATGTGGCCTGAACCATGGGTCCCTCCATGTATTCTTTGGTTGGTGGTCCAGTCCCTGGAATCACTGTCAGGCCAGTTGACTCTGTTGCTCCCTCCATGGGGCTGGAAACTCCCTCAGCTCCTTTGGTCCCTTCTTCAACTCCTCCATCTTGGACCTCAAGTTCAGTCAAACAGTTGCTATGAAGTGAATCTTCGGTATTCCAAACTTTTGGGCCAATATCCACTTAACAGTGAGTACATACCATGTTCATTCTTTTATGACTGAGTTACTTCATTTAGGATGATATTTTAAAGTTCCATCCATTTGCCTGAGAATTTCGTGAAGTCATTGTTTTTAATAGCGGTGTAGTATTCCATTGTGTAAATGTACCACATTTTCTGTATCCATTCCTCTGTTGAGGGACATCTGGGTTGTTTCCAGCTTCTGGCTATTATAAATATGGCTGCTATAAACATAGTGGAGCATGTGTCTTTATTACATTTTGGAACATCTTCTGGATATACGCCCAGGAGTGGTATAGCTGGGTCCTCAGGTAGTATTATGTCCATTTTTCTGAGGGATCTCCAAACTGATTTCTAGAGTGGTTGTACCAGCTTGCAATTCCACCAGCAATGGAGGAGTGTTCCTCTTTCTACACATTCTTCCCAGCATCTGCTGTCGCCTGAGCTTTGATCTTAGCCATTCTGACTGGTGTGAGGTGAAATCCCAGGGTTGTTTTGATTTGCATTTCCCTGATGACTAAGGATGTTGAACATTTATTTAGGTGCTTCTTAGACATTTGAGTTTCCTCAGTTCAGAATTCTCTGTTTAGCTCTGTTCCCCAATTTTTATAGGGTTATCTGGTTGTCTGGAGACTAACTTTTTGAGTTCTTTGTATATATTGGATATTAGCTCTCTATTGGATGTAAGATTGGTAAAGATCTTTTTCCAATCTGTTGGTTTCTGTTTTGTCCTATTGACAATGTCCTTTGCCTTACAGAAGCTTTGCAATTTCATGTGGTCCCATTTGTCAATTCTTGATCTTAGGACATAAGCCATTGGTGTTCTGTTCAGGAACTTTTCCCCTGTGCCCATGTGTTCGAGACTTTCCCCCACTTTCTCTTCTATTAGATTCAGTGTATCTGGTTTTATGTGGAGGTCCTTGATCCACTTGGACTGAGTTATGTACAGGGAGATAGGAATGGATCAACTCGCATTCTTCTACAAGTACACTGCCAGTTGAACAAGCACCAGTTGTTGAAAATGCTATCTTTTATCCACTGGATGGTTTTAGCTCCTTTGTCAAAGATCAAGTGACTGTAGGTGTATTGGTTCATTTCTGGGTCTTCAATTCTATGCCATTGATCTACCTGCCTGTCACTATATCAACACCATGAAGTTGTTATCACTATTACTCTGTAGTACAGCTTAAGTTCAGGGAGGCTGATTCCCCCAGATGTTCTTTTCTTGTTGAGAATAGTTTTTGCTATCCTGGGTATTTGTTATTCCAAATGAATTTGAGAATTGCTCTTTCTAAGTCTATGAAGAATTGAGTTAGAATTTTGATGGGGATTGCATTGAATCTGCAGATTGCTTTTGGCAGGATGGCCATTTTTACTATATTAATCCTGCCAATCCATGAGCATGGGAGATCTTTCCATCTTCTGAGGTCTTCTTCAATTTTTTCCTTCAGAGACTTGAAGTTCTTGTCATATAGATCTTTTACTTGTTTGGTTAGGGTCACACCAAGATACTTTATATTTTTTGTGATTATTATGAAGGGTGTCATTTCCATAATTTCTTTCTCAGCCTGTTTATTCTTCGAGTATAGGCTACTGATTTGTTTGAGTTAATACTGTATCCAGCCACTTTGCTGAAGTTGTTTATGAAATGTAATAGTTCTCTGGTGGAGTTCTTCAGGTCACTTAAGTGTACGATCATATCATCTGCAAATTGTGATATTTTGATTTCTTCCTTTCCAGTTTGTATTTCTTTGGCCTCCTATTGTTGTCTAATTGCTCTAGCAAGAACTTCAAGTACTATATTGAATAGATAAGAAGAGAGAAGGCAGCCTTGTCTAGTCCCTGATTTTAGTGGGATTGTTTCAAGTTTCCCTCCACTTAGTTTGGTGTTGGCTACTGGTTTGCTGTATATTGCTTTTACTATGTTTAGGTATGGGCCTTGAATTCCTGATCTTTCCTAGACTTTTATCATGAAGGGGTGTTTAATTTTGTCAAATGCTTTTTCAGCATCTAATGAAATGACCATGTGTTTTGTTTTTGTTTTTTTTTTATTTGAGTTGGTTTATGTAGTGGATTATATTGTTGGATTTCTGGGTATTGAACCACCCCTGCATCCCTGGGATGAAGCCTACTTGAGTGTGGTGAATGATTGTTTTGATGTGTTCTTGGATTCAGTTTTCAAGAATTTTCTTGAGTATTTTTGCCTTGATATTCATAAGGGAAATTGGTCTGAAGTTTTCTTTCTTTGTTGGAAGTACTCCTTCTTAATTGAACCAGGAGAAGTGATTCTTGGAAAAGAGATGGAGAGGGAAGTGACATGAGGGAGAGGACATGAGGAAGGAGTTCTAAGGTTAGGTGGATGGGATGGTTTATTGTTGACAGTGCTGCAATCTATCCACTTCCTCCTCAAAATCATTTCTAAATTTGAAATTTAGTTCTAGAGATGAGAATGCATTGCCTTCAGTTTGAGAATAACTCATTCTTGGTAGATGTGAGGAACAATGAATTAATTATTTTTTCTCTATGCAAATAGAGCAATTGCTAACATTAGTACAGTATCAAATACTTTCTGTTCAAGGATCCTGCTGGAAAATTACACAAACAGAATGAGTAATTTGTTTATGTTAACTTTGCCCTTGATAATATCCAAAATCTTATTGTTTACTCAATATGACACTATGAAAGACCTAGTTGGTCAAGAGCACTTTGAAATTAGGAATCAACAAAACATAGAAGGTATTATACAGGAGAATCCTCATGCATTGTCTGAGTCCTGATGAAGACTGAAGACTGGATTTTGATAAATACTTGTTCCATTAAAAAAAATTACAGGATGGGGTATGAAAATTATATTTAGGTAATGTAGACAAGCTGAAGTCAGCTGCATTAAACAGTTCAGTGATGAAAATGGTTAGAGATTTAGACAGTGAGAAAAGTCCTATTAGATACTTGGGTCATCAAACAGAGGGCAATACAAAGTTGTAAGTTTAGGCCACTGAGTGATTCTTTCTAATTTGGTTTCAGAAAAAAACATCATTGAAAACCAGGTAGATAAGCAGTCCTCCTCCTTTGTGTATATTGTATTCTCAATGAAATGAGGAGGAAGAATTGTATCTACTACAGAGCACTTTGATCAATCACCAAGATGATCCTTATAATGAGTATTAGCAGTGAAAGGGAGACTGAAATCATTCTATAGATAGTTATTAAGATCACTAAACTAATTGCTTTACCAATTGTGTCTCACTGTGATTCACATTAATAACTTAACCAGTAAATGCATACAAAATAGTAGAAATATGAAAATTAATTAATATTTAGTGAGTTTATAATAAAATTGCCACCTTAAAACTGTATGTAGCTAGATTATACTCTGTTTTCTAGTCCTAATTGATACTATTTATTTACTTACTTATTTATTTGGGATTTTTGAAACAGACTTTCATTTTATACCTAAACCCATTAGCATCCTGCCTCTACCTCCTTAGTACTAAGATTACAAGTGTGTATGTGTTTTTGTTCCTTGAAGGTAAATTAACTAAATGATAATATCATTATAAAAGTTTACTTTCTAATTGGTAGCTTGTGTATTAGTCTATTTTGCCTTTTCTCTCATTCTTGAGTCTCATTCATTCTCAATGCCTCTCTTATTCAACTCACTGAGTTCAATTTGTGCTGTTCAGATACTCTTGAATACGGGAACTATCCTAGAGTATTTGATTTACTAGGTGTCATATCCTTAAAGAAAACTGTAGTCAGTTGTCAATAGTTCTTCGGCATAGGACTGGAATCTGTCCATGATGGGATTTTGTCTGGTTTGAGTTCATGCAGGACTTGTTTTGATCTTACAGTTTTCATGTGCTCATATGTGCATCAGTCTTACGGTGCCTGGAAAATACTATTTACTTGTTGTTTTCCACCACTTCTTGTTCTTACAATTCTTCTGTCTCTTCTTTCACAATAATCCCTGAGCCTTACGGAAAGGGTTGTTATAAAGATGTCTCGTTCAAGTGTTGGCACTCGATAGTCTGTCTTTTATCCTCTGTACATTGACCTATTGATCTCTGCTAGTTGCCACGTTGTGTCAGAAGCTTTTATAATGAGGGTTGAGAGATTCATCAATGAATGGGTATAGTGGTAAGTCATTGGAAATCTTTTAAATATTGCATCCCTTAAGAGCAGTAGTTTTCAACTTTCTTATTATTGCTGTGGTATTTGACCCTTTAATATATAGTTCTTGTTGTAGTGGCCCTCCACCCTAAAATTATTCCATTGTTACTTTATAACTGTAATTTTGCTACTGTTATGAAACATAAGGTAAAATGTGACATGTGATCCACAAGCTCAGAACCACTGATTTAGCATAATACTAGTAATAGATTCTGTCTTAGTTAGGGTTTTACTGTTGTGAACAGACTCCATGACCAAGGCAAGTCTTATAAAGGACAGCATTTAATTTGTGCTGACTTGCAGGTTCAGTACATTATTATCAAAGCAGCATTCAGGCAGATATGGGGCTGGATTTTCTGAGAGTTCTATATCTTCCTCTGAAGGTTACTAGCAGAATACTGACTTATAGGCAGCTAGGATGAAGATTTTAAAGCCCATGTCCACATTGACACACCTATTCCAACAAGGCCATACCTACTCTAACATGGCTACACCTTCTAATAATGCCACTCCTTGGACCAAGCATATACAAACCATCATAGGTTCTCTCTTAGGTCCTATGATATATCTAGCCATATCTTCTGGGCTCTGAATATACTGCTAAATGTCTGTTGCATCTCACAGAGAAGGCCTCAAATACATTAAGAAATTATAGTCTTACTTCTCTAACATTCATACCACTGTTGAACCTGGGGCACGTCTTGACATTGCCCATGTTTTTGAATCATACAGGGTTCACAGCTAAGTAAGGTTAATGATTATGTTTCTCCTCCTGTTGGTGCTCCAACAGAGCACCTCTGTCGCCATTAAAGCTACCTAGATGAGACATTGCTTCAAGGTGGGTATTCATTTGATTTCTCTATTATGTCTATCCACTTAAAAATGAAAATGGATAATGGGTTGTACAAATGGCAAAAGTCATGTTTATACAGTGGAATTTAATTCCATTCACAAGTAAATGGATAGGACCAGAAATAATTATCCTGAGGGAGTTAACCCAGACTCTGATAGACAAATGCAATATTCTTTCTTTCATATGTGGATGTTATATTCAAATATTTAGATGTGTATCTTTCATTTAGAATTCCCATAGAGGTTATGAAAATAATAAGAAGCCATGGAGAGTGGGAGGATTTTTAAAAGGAGTTTAGATAGGATGAAAGTGAACTCAACAGAGAAAATGAACAGTGAAACTAGAAGGGTTATGTAAGATAAAGGAAGCGTGGATGAGGTAATGTGTGGCAGATATTCCAAAAAGTCATATTGCATCTTACTATTGTAGAAACGTAATATATACATATACAAAATGTTTTTAAATAGACTTATTCTGTAATGGAAAGGGAAATATCCCACCACCACATAATCCAAATAAAAATATCAGTACCATGAATTAATCTCATTTGGAGTTGCTGGTCATTGAGTTCCCATGGACTTCAAAGCATTTTAAGGTATTGCTAATGCTCTTGGCTAACCTCTATAACCTGGAGGGCAAACACTGTTGTTGAAGATACCACATACTTGGATTATGTTTGCCTCTCACATGTACTCCACAGTATTTCTCTTATTTTGCTTGTTACAAATGTCTATAATGATTCCTCATGGTTAGTTTTTCTACTATTACCAGAACCCACAAACCCCACCAACTGGAATCTGAGGTAGAGCTCCTGGCTTAGTAAACCCTACATTTTAAAAGAATCATGGGATGAAATGCTCTCAGATTTTGCATTCATTTCTCTGGATCTAGGTATTAAATTCATCCAAATTTAAAATTTACTTTTAATTTCTGTTACAACTAATTTTATATGCAAGCTCTTTGTAAGAAATGAACTTATTAGATCAAAGTGACCAAAAGATATGTCACTAAAATACAAGTAATTTTTCTGAAGGAAGTGATTATTAAAGGTCTCGTGTGGATTTCAAATTTAAAGGCAACTAATAATATCTAGGTGATAAAATATTATTTGAGGAATGAAAATCAGTGAAAGAAATGCTACTTTGTTCTAATTTAAGCTTGTCATATCCTGCTCTGAGCAGTTTTAATTATGATGCTTAGATACTGCAACTTTTATATGAGTTTCCTAATGATTTAAGTCAAACTTAGTTTTTAACAATCTATTGCATTCTACATTAATTATGAATATACTTACTGGAGATTGTTGTGGAATCAAATGTGTGGGAGTGATCCAATATTATGCGTTGAGAATGATAGCCATAATCACTGGATTATTCATTCCATGGAGTCTTTTGGGTACTCTGGCATTGAAGTAGCTGAACATGATAACCACACTTATAATTTACTTGAAACTTCTGAGTATTTTCTCTCATGGCAGGATAATTAGAGGCCCTGATCCCAATGGAAATTTCCATCTCTTGACAAGCAGTATCTCTTAGAAGATATCTAAGTTCTTCACAGAGTTGCTAAAGAACAAAATAGACAATTAGAAGTTTTTCTCCTTCTTCTGATTTATAAGAAGAAATAGGATCAGGCTGGTCAAGTTTCACCCGTAAATCCTGGTCCCTGATATGTGGATACAAAAGCCTGTCTATTATCCCTTAGTAATGGATTTAAAGGGTTCAGAAGTACAGGAATGTATTATCTGTCATTTTTTGTATTAAAATATCCTTTGTTTTAATTTTCTTTTCAATGAGACAATAAAATAGTCTATATTATGCAACATATAATAATCTTTGGAATTTAAGATCTGCAACATAACCATTTAAACTTGACTTATTCCTATCTTACTAGAGTTTTAAGTGAAAAGGGAATTATTGTGAGACATTGGAAAGTGGTGGTCAAGTAGGACTGAAAATCAAGACTAACAATGTTGAGTTTAATGCAAATGGTGGTATTTTTGATTCTGAGGTCAGAATGTTCAGATTTCTCTGATTAATCCTGGAACAGCCATGACAATGCTAATGGTCCATTGTTGGAATAAACAATGGAAACACTCTCATTTGTGAGGACTTTGTCTAATCATATTGTATGACATGCTTTGCTTTCAGAATTATGAAATTTTAACTAAGGCTAAAAAAATAAAGGATTGTAGAAGCCCATTGTGAGATGAAATAATTTCTATTGGCAGAGGATTAATTTCTCTACCAGTGCACATGAATATCCCAGTTGTGCAAGTTCTGTAGTAAAACCACATAGGAGTTACAACCTTTATTTGCAAATTCTTAAATACTAGAAATTATATTAGATTAATTATACAATGTAGTAAACTATAAATGCTAGGTAATTAAATATTCCATTCTATTTCTTAGGAAATTCTATTATATATATATGTGTATATATATATACATATATATATATATATTCAGTGTTGAGAATATTTATTCCACATAATATTTTTGTTATTTGATTTTTGGAATCCATGACAGTGATTCCATACACAGGATGCTGACTGAATTAGGATTCTCAGAATATAGTCATCTGTGGAAACTATATATTTTAAGTGTGAGAACTCAAGTGCTCTAAATAATTTATTATCATTAACAATATATTCCAAAGTAAATTAAGACATCAAGACACAATGAAATACGAATATGGCTTGATAGTCCATGTACTCAAATAGTAGCTCTTCATTTCTTATGTTTCTCTACATTCATTTTTATGGGGCTTAGGACCATATATAATATTACTGAAACCATCATACACTTGCCATATTATCTTCTGAAATTATAGCAAGTAAGAAATATGAGTTTCTTCAGTATACCAACAACAAAGAATAGCCATATGTTGAAAATATGCAGTTACCAGAAAAAACTTTGTTTTCTCAAAATTGACATTTGCTGTAAAATGTCTGCCTAACTATAGTTTCATAGATATGAATATTGAGACCAAATATACAAAAAAATCCTAGAAATAATATAGCTTATACTGAAAATGAAAAAATAATTCATAGAACTCAAATTCTGAAATCTCTTTCAGAAATTATAATTTGTTACATAAGAAAAATATATTCTTCAGTGGGATTTGCATGATCAGATTACTCACCAAACCCAAGCAGTATAACATAGTTTTATGTGCTTTAGTAAGTGAACATTCACAAGAGAGACACAAGTGGAGTCTGTTTACCATTTGAATGGAAATGTAAGAGATGACATCAACTGACATTAGTTACTGGTTCTTTACCGGTTACAGTGAACAATGAAGTCTTGTAAAGTGAGTTCTTGCCTTATATATTGCACACCACACAATGTGCATTCTATTATGTCCATCTGGCTATAAACTTACTTATAATTGGAGGTGCCTGGAAACAGCTCCACGAGTGACAAAAGAACAAGAAATGTTGAACACGGTTTAATATCTATTACACTTAATTCCAATGAAAGATTTATTTGAGTGGATATTTGTGTTATTAATGATTTTTATTCTATAATGTTTGACATGGTATTTTTCTTAAAAAGTATTTTATTTGGTGAAATTGATACTATTGACAGGCTCTTTTTGGATGCCATGTAAAGGATCTGCATGTTCAGAATTCTGCGCTACAAACTATCTCTATCACTTATATAGGAAATTTAGAGTGAAGAGGTTGAATTGTGGTTGAGAAAGGTAACAACTGAAAATGGTATAGTATAGTACCATTTCAAAATAAAGCTTCTTTTTGCACTAGATGGAGAGACCATTACAGGAAGGTACAGGTAATCAAAATGCAGAGAACAACTGACTAGAGATGTATAACCACAATTGATAACTCTACAGCATCCTTCCTACACCTAAGTATTTTGGAACATCACAGAAAAGGGGACAGAAAGATGTTAAGACCCAGAAGACCAGGATGTTTGCTGCAAGATTGCATCTCATGACAGTAAAGAATAACCATGAAATCTCAACAAAATTGTTATTTAAACAAGACCTGCAGAAACATCAGTTGCCATGCCAGAAAGGATGGGGAAAATTTCACATGGCCTCACTTCTAAGTGAATAGCTAAGGGCAATTAATGAATGCTCTGAGGAAGAAGAAAGAAATTGGGAAAAGGATTTTTAAAAATCAATTAACTAACAAATTAATTAATTAATTTTAAACTCCAGATTTTATTTTCCTTCCTGTCCATCCTCTGACTGTTCCACATCCCATACCTCCTCCCCAACCCCTTGTCTCCAAGAGGATGTCCCAACCTCCAACCCTCTCCAGACCAGACCTCTAAACTCCCTGGGGTCTCCAGTCTCTTGAGAGTTAGGTGCATCCTCTCTGACTAAACCCAGACCTGGCAGTTCTTGCCTCCTATCAGCTGGCATTTCCTGGTTAGTGGTCCAGTGTCTGAGAGATCTCAGGGTTGTCTTCCTCCTCAGCTTCTTTCAGCTTTTCTCTAATTCAACCACAGGGGTCACCAGCTTCTGTCCATGGGTTGGGTATAAATATCTGCATCTGACTCCTTCAGCTGCCAGTTGGGTCTTTCAGAGGGCAGCCATGATGGGTCCCCTTTTGTGAATGCTCCATAACCTCAGTAATAATGGCAGGTCTTGGGGCCTCCCCTTGAACTGGATCCCACTGTGAGACTGTCACTGGACCTTCTTTTCCTTAAGTTCTTCTCCATTTCCATCCCTGCAGTTCATTCAGACAGGAACAATTATGGGTCAGAGTTTTGACTATGGCATGGCAACCCCATCACTCACTTGATGACCTGTTTTTCTGGTGGAGGTAGGCTCTGCATGTTCCCTCTCCCCAGTGTAGGGCATTTCATCTAAGGTCCCTCTCTTTGAGTCCTGATAGTCTCTTGCCTCCCAGGTCTTTGGTATATTTTGGAGGGTCTCCCCAACCTCCTACCTCCCAAGGTTGCATGTTTCCCTTCTTTCTGCTGGCCCTCAGGGATTTCAATCCTTGAGGAAAAGAATCTTAGGAGAACCTGAGAAAGGAATCTGCATATAATTGAAACAGCACACTCCCCAAGAAATAGATGCACCTTACACCTTTGGTAGGTTCTAGAGAGATAGCTTTCCTATTAAGAATAATTGCTGGTCTTTATTTTTCATGTTTTTTAATTGGTTATTTTATTTATTTACATTTATTTTTTTATTTATTAACCATTCCATTCATTTACATCTCAAATGATATCCCACTTCCCGGTTACTTCCTCCACCAACCCCCATTCCAAGATATCCTACTTCCCAGTTACCCCTCTACCACACCCCATCCCACATTTGCCCTTTCCCTCTCTCCTTTGCCTGTATGAGAGTGCTCTACCACCCACCCACACTCTTCTGCCTCATAGCTCCAGCATCCCCTTACACTGGGGCATCAAACCTCCTCTGGATCAAGGGCCTCCCCTCCCATTGCTGTCATGCAAGGCCATCCTCTGCAACATATGTATCTGGAGCCATGGATCCCTCCAGGTACATTCCTTGTTTGGTGGTCTACACTCTGAGAGAACTGGATGGTCATGCCAGCCTATGTTGCTCTTCCAATGGGGTTGAAATCGCCCTCTGCTCTGACAGCTCCCCTACCAGGTTCCCTATGCTCAGTCTAATGGTTGGCTCCAAGCATCCACATCTGGATTATTCAGTTGCTGGCTGGACCTCTCAAGGAACCACCACACTATGTTCCTGTCAGTAAGGCCTCTTGACCATGTTTGGTGTATATAGACATGATGGATCCCCAGGTGAGGTAGTCCCCAGTTGGCCCTTCCTTTGGTCTTTGTTCCATTTTTTTTCTCCATGTTCTTCCTTTGAACAGGAATATTTCTGGATTAAAAACTTTGAGATAGGTGGGTGGTCCCATCCCTTGACCAGGGGCAGTGCCTATCTACCAGAGGTGGTCTCAGCAGGTTCTATCTCTCCCTTCTCTGTGCATTTCACCTAAAGTCACCCCCATTGGGTCCTGGAAGCCTCACATTTCCCTGGTGTCTAAGAACCTGCAGTGGTTATACTCAGTCCCTCCCACCCCACCCCACCCCCGCTACATATTGTTATTTGATCCTCTGTACCTCTCTGACATCTCCAGTTCCTGATTCTGCCCTTCTTATTTCCTTCGCCTCTTCTCTCCTTCCCATGTCCTCCTCTCCCTCCACCTCCCACAATCATCCTGTTCCCCCTTCAGAGCAGGACTGAAGCATCCACACACTGGTGTTCCTTCCTTCTACTCTCCATATGGTCTGTAGATTGTAACCTTGGGCATTTTGAGCTTTTGGGCTAATATCCACTCATTAGTGAGTACATATAATGGTGTTGGTTCATCTGGCAGTCTGCATGTAGAAGAATGCAAATTGATCCATTCTTATCTCCTTATACAAAGCTCAAGTCCAAGTGGGTCAAGAATTTCCACATAAAACCAGATACGCTGAATCTAGTAGAAGAGAAAATGGGGAAGAGTCTTGAATACTTGGGCATAGGGGGAAGTTCCTGAACAGAACACTAATGGTTTATGCTTTAAGAACAACAATTGACAAATGAGACCTCATTAAATTGAAATGTTTCTGTAAATAAAGCAAAGGACACTGTCAATAGGACAAAAGGGCAACCCATAGCCTGGGAAAAGATATTTGGGACAAAAGGGCAACCCTACATCTGATAGAGGGCTAATATCCAAAATATACAAAGAACACAAGAAGATAGACTCCAGAGAACCAAATAACCCAATTAAAATGTGGATTACTGAGCTAAAAAGAGAATTCTCAACCAAGGAATCTCAAATGACTAAGAAGCACCTAAAGAAATGTTCAACATTCTTAGTCATCAGGGAAATGCAACTCAAAATGATCCTGAGATTTCACCTCACACCAATCAGAATGGCTAAGATAAAAATGCAGGTGACAGCAGATGTTGGTGAGGATATAGAGAAAGAAGAACACTCCTCCATTGCTAGAGGGAATGCAATCTGGTAAAACTACTTTGGAACACAGTCTGGCAGTTTCTGAGGAAATTGGAAATAGTTCTACCTGAGGACCCAGCTATAATGCTCCTGGGTGTATACCCAAGAGATGTTCCAAAATATAATCAGGACACATCTACTATGTTCATAGCAGCCTTATTTATAATAGTCAGAAGCTAGAAACAACCCAGATGTCCCTCAACAGAAGAATGGATACAGAAAATATGGTACACATACAAAATGGAGTATGATGCAGCGATTAAAAACAGTGACTTCATGAAATTTGCAGGCAAATGTATCGAACTCGAAAATATCATCCTGAGTGAGGTAACCCAGACACAAAAGAACACACATGGTATGTACTTACATTCCAAATGTTATCCCTTCCTACTTTCTCCTCCACAAACCCCCATGCCCCCCTCAGCCCCTGCCTCAATGAGAGTTCACCTCCACCCGACTACTCACTCCCGCCTCAGTGTCCTAGCATTCTTCTATGCTGGGTCATCAAGCCTCCACAAGACCAAGGGGCAATCCTCTGCCATTGGTCCCCCCATGTGTACTCTGTGGTTGGTGGTTTAGTTCCTGGGGGTCTGGCTCATTGATATTGTTGTTCTTCCTATGTGGTCGCGAACCCCTTCAGCTCCTTCAGTCATTGCCCTAACTCCTCCATTGTGGTCCCCATGCTCAGCCCAATGTTTGACTACGTGCACCAACATCTGTATTGGTCAGGCTCTAGCAGAGCCTCTTAGGGGACAGCTATACCAGGCTCCTGTCAGCAAGCTCTTCTTGGCATTAGCAACAGTGTCTGGGTTTGGTGTCTGGAGGTATATAGCAGTGGTGGACGGAAAACAGGAGGTAGCCACTAGGAAGTCCCAGATGCCAGGACCTGAAGAGGTTCCCAGGGCACAACAGAGAGGACATTAGCCAAAATACCCAACAAAGGTGAGATAGAACATGTTGAGACCATATCCAGTGGTTAGGTATGGACCCTGGTTGAGGGATGGGGCTACCCACCCACCTCGAAAATAATAAATAAGAATTCACCCTGTCAAAAGGAAATGCAGGGACAAAGAGTAGAGCAGAGTCTGAAGGAAAGGCCATTGCTGGTCCATTTTCTTTCCCCAACATGGCTTTAGGTGCACAGTGAACATATATACATAAAAGAAAACATTCATATTCATAATTTATAAAATACTTCTTTTAAAGTGTTTGCCTATGAATGAACCTAATGCAGCCTCAGAACCCATATTCCAGGGAGAGAGAGAGTTATTCTCTTAAAAAATTGAAATTTAATAACATGGCTTATATTGTAAGATTATTTAATAATCCTTACATTTTATTTTTCATATTTTTTATTTAACTGAGATTTTTTTCTCTTAATTAAAAAATCTATTAAATCAGATATATTCTAATTCTATTTGAGTTTTGACAATGAAATTAATACTGTATCCCAGAAACAATCATGAAAATATAACCATAATAGAATGGATAAAATGTTTAATAAAATGTCATAAACATTTCATTTCAATAATGCTTAAAGCTTTATTAAACTAGCAATATAAGTTTCCTAAAGACAAAAACTATATACTCTAAAATATTCCATTAAACTTATAAGTCAATAGTATGAGTAAAGAAAACACCTTAAAGAAATAACATTATGGCTTTAGATGTAACATCAGTCAGGCAACAAACCATGGCTTGGAGAATTAGTAATTTTAACTTTAAAATATGAATTATTATGTAGGTGGTCATAATATGAACTAAGTAAATCATTTCATGTGGATTTTTAACTTATAGAAGCATAATTTACTTGAGTACATTTTTTTCTTATTCTTAATCTTATTTTTCTAGAACATGAATTTAATACCAAAATAAACTCTACTGCTGACATGCACAATTCCACCATCACTCATAATTCTCAGTCTCTGTCTTTCTCTCTTTCTATTTATTTTTATATTTGATGAAATAAACTATAGATATATAGGCTATACAATTCATGGCCATTAAAGATGAAATGGGACACACTAGCAACAGCTACTAGAAGCATTTTTGCCCTTGTGGCTAGACAAATGCATTCATAAGCCATGCAGTTTCATTTTAAAGAAACTATATAAGGGATCACAGTGCAGATGATTCCCAGTCTGACCACTGGGGTAAATAATTTTTAAAATCTATGTAAATGTAATTCTTGGTAAGTCCTTTTAACAGTAATCTTCATATATATAATTTGCTAAATCAAAATCAGAATGGAGAAGGGAGTTAGGCACTAAGTTCTACCTCACATGTAGAGGAGGTATTGGAAATTGAATGCTGTTTAGAGGGAGGGATTCAGGTTTATCGAAGAGTAGGACTCCTAATAAGCTGACAATGCTTTAGTGGAAGACCTCGCATTGAAGAATATTTGGGCAATGCAACTATGTCTTGATAGCAATTAATAAAACAATGTATGTACACAGTCATGTGAGTATGTAAGGACCGTGAGGAGAGGATGAACATGATCCATGCACATATGGAATTCTTAATTAACTAATAGACATTTTAAAATAGTACCTTATTTATGTACATATAGGACTTTCCATGCTGACCTCATTTCCTTGTATTACACATGTGTACATACATATGTACCCCTAAAAGTATTAGATAGGTGAAGCTGGTGACATTGCTCAGTATTTAAGAGCATGTTTTTCTCCTCCAGAGGACCAAGATTTGGTTTCCCGCTTATATGTTGGGCAGCTTATGACAAACTGTAACTCCAGTTTTAGGGTATCTATGACCCCGTGACCTTTACAGGATCCTGGCCATGAAAGCATGCCACAATGCACACAAACACATGCAAAAATAATTGCAAATAATAAATAAATATTCACAAAAAGAAATACTCAGTAAAAATAAATAAATGGGTTACAAGTAAGATTTAAATCTGACATAATTTGACTAATTTTGGTATTTGTTTCCCATATGATGTCTTTTCTTGCTGTAGATACTCTGAAATATCACATATTGATATGCTGTGTTTGTAGTTCGGTAAAGGATGTTATAGTATAGTGAATATGAAGTAATAACAATCAAGAACTATGGGATTATATTTTTTTTAAAACATTAATACAAGATGACTCTTTTCAATGACCCATTCATTTCTTCTAGATAATTTTTTCCTTTTTGGGGACCAAAGTTATCATAAAATATTACCTGGGTATAATTTATTTCTAACTAATTTATAGGAGATTTGCATGTAAGAGTAATGCTAATGACTTTTTTAAAGTATAAAACTAATAAAAAATCATTACTAACTATGGGTTTTTTGAGACTAGTTGTGGACTGTAAGCTTTACTAGTTGGAAGTTAAGGTATGAGAACATTTTTGCATCAAAATGATTATATGAGAAAATTATTTATTTATTTATTTATTTATTTTTGCAAATAAAGCACTTGGGAACTATATTATGTTGAGAGACACTCTTAATAGAACTTAGTCCATAATGCATTTAAGAAGTCAACGCTAACCTCTAAAACTTATCTGTTACCAGAACAGCCTTGTTAGGTACTATTTTATGCAGCATAGAAGTGATAACTTTCCTGGCAAATGTCTCCAGAGGAAATGATTGGCCATAGCCTGGTTCTCTCCATAAGCAGGGGTTAAGAACAAAGATATGTAAGCCGTTTGAACAAACCCGCTTAGCTTTCTTTGAGCATGGACCTTAATTACACAAGGATTATACAATGATTATGTTGACTTTCATGTCTGACCATGAAGGTGAAAAATGGTAAATTAACCTTCCCCCAGAGGTCATATAGAAAAGTTAGTTAATATATTAATAAAAAAAATCTGCCTGAAGCATCTCGAGAACGCTAAGATGATATCCAGAGGAAAGAGAGGAAGAACCCTGCTATTACCTGTATCCCTTCATAGGCACTGGCTGAATATGAAAGAATCATAATAAACAAGAGTTTGAATGACTTTTAAACAACAAAGATCAAACAATGTGTCACACAGGGTTTTACAGATTTCACTGTAAATACTTTCAGCTTAGAAGCATACATCCAAAAGTCAGAAGCTTGGTAAAATGGAAATTGGCTCATTGAAACAAATCTCAGAAAGCTCCAAAAGAAGGCTACAGGATAAAAAAAAATGAGTACCTTCTAAACAAAAAAGTAAAAGAAATTATAAAATTTTTGAAATAGAATGTCTATCCCACAGTAAAAATAGCTATATACACTGTAAAATGAGCAAAGTGCTTAAAAAAAAAAAAAACCTAGAGGAAGTGTACAAACACATGGATCAAAAACAGTGATCTTGGTCTTGGCAGTCAGTCACTGAACAATGAAAGCATGAATAACTGAAGAAAGAGAAGAGAGGGAGGGAGGCAAGCAGGGAAAGGAAGGAAGAGAGAGAGAACGAAAGAGGGGGTGCAGGGGTGGTGTGGGGGCCTGTTTATAAATATGGGGACATAAAAAGAGGATCTTTAGGAATATGAAGAGACAGTTTATGGAAATACAGAATGTACAACTTAGAATGTGAAGGTTACTTTTATTTATTTTGAGTAAATTTAGTCACAGAGGCTCACTGCTGAATACGCTCACCCTTTCTATCTCTTTCTGAACTCTGGCTGCCTGGACTAACACAAACACCTTTCCAAGCTTACTGATTGGTTCTGTCTTCTCTAAGTTTCTGACTGAATTGCTTTGTTTGGCTTCAAACTGATTGTTGTAATGTGTTGTAATCTTCTGGCTTCTTCCTAATCTTTGGTTTCAACTGCCTCTGCTGGCATGCATTGAACTGGATGAATTCATGAATAAACTCAACTCTACTGTACTCATGGCACTGGCTCCCAACTGACTGAACAAAACTGCCTTCATTCTTACTGTGATGCCCTTAAATAGTTTTCTCCTGAGAGTTGGGTGTATTCTACCTCTGACTCATTCTGTCAAATATTTCTCTGATTCACCACGTTGTCTGTCCTTCAATTAGACACATTTGTTTGGAATTAAAGGTATGTACTAGAGAATTCCACCCAGAGGGATTAAAGGTGTGTACTGAGAGTGTAGGTATATCTGCATTCCAGCCAGATCACACAGACCTAGAAGATCTTTGGATGTGATCAGAGGAGTCATGTTATTAGATAAAAATTTCTCTACAATAGAGAATATATGAAAGTGACTACTAATAAAACTTTATGTAGAGCATAAAATTGTACTTGTTACCTGTATAGTTGAAAGTAGCATAGAACACTTGACAGTCTATTTCATGCAATAAGTTAAAAAACAAACAAAAAAAGTGTTCAATTTTCAGAATTTCTGGAAATTTTATAAATTAAGGAAAAAATCAAACAAAGATTTTTTAGAAGTTTACAGACAATTTCTGGTTTAACTGAGATGACCGAGCCAGGGTGAGTCCATGACACACAGCAAACTGGCAGTGAAAACACACTGGATCCCGATGTGGATAGACTACTCCAACATAAAACTGGCCTGAAGAAAACAACACAATTCTATGGAAACATCTGGCAGATTTGAGATGTGCCATGACTCAAAGGGGAAGTGAGAGGACTGAACCAGGCTGACTCCATGACAGGGTACAAACTGACAGTTTAGGGAACTAGGCCTTAGTTTCTGATAGTTTTTTGTTTCCTAGAACTTAAAGCCCCCAAACTCTCAAGCCCCTCAACCATCTCAGAGTTACCTATACGCCTAGAGATAGAACCAACCAATCAAGGTAAAGATCATATATTCCTCCCTGGAATTCTCCTAGACCTGCATAAAAGAGGGCCTGCAAGCTCCCCAAAGGGTCTCCACTTTGATAAGGAGTGCCCCACCATGCTGGTAATCTCTGCAGAATAAATGCACTTTCCCCAGCATACTATGTGATTCTGGGGTATCATTCTCTAGCAGTTCACAGGCCCTAACAAATGACATTATTTAATTTTCATATCACATGTGCTCTATTTTAACCTCTAGTTATATTTTTAATCTGGATTGCAAGATCTTAGGTTCCTATGTTGCTTTTCATGCATTGTAGTTAAGTATTTACACATTCTCAGATGACTCTTATCCATAGATTTCAATTGGTTCATCCTTTATCAAAGAAATTTATTGCAGTTATTTGTGGTTAATATAGTTTATTAGTCAGGGTTCTCTAGAGTCACAGAACTTATAGGTAGTCTCTATATAGTAAGGGAATTTGTTAATGACTTACAGTCTGTAGTCAAATTCCCCAACAATGGTTGCAGTAGCTGTGAATGAAAACTCGAGGATTTCTCAGTCCCACAAGGCTCACAGGCGAAGATTGACTCTTCCTCCTTCCAATGTCCTTATGTAGATCTCCAGCAGCAGATGTGGCCCAGATGAGAGGTGTACGTACCACCACACCTGAAACTTCTGTCTTCCAGACTCAAGATCTAGATCACAGGTGAGCCTTCTAATTCTGGATTGTAATTCACTCCAGATATAGTCAAGTTGACAACCAGAAATAGCCGCTGCATATAGGGACTTGGAACTTGTGCAAAGCGCTAAGAATAAGCAGCTTTGATTGTTCAGTCATACAGGGAGCATAGGTATCAATAATCTCCCACCCAAGTTTCAGGTAATGAAGAGCTAAAGAATTGGAAGGACTGCTATAAAATGTAGTCTTAAGGCCGTGGAATGAAAGTTACACACACGAAATCACAGAAGCTACAGTTATCTGCATGTGAGATAAAGTTCAGCTCAGATAAATGGGAATGGGGTAGGGATGGATTCTGTAACTCCACCAACTGCTTTGACATTATTAACCATTATTGTCTATTGAGGACAGAGTCACTTTTCTTTGGGCAGTGGTCATTGGAAGTTTGCTTATGCCTCAGAGGATGACCCCACACTTCTACATGTATGGACAACACTACTTAGCTGTTAGAGTAATACGCTAACAAATAAACGAACAATCCAAAAAATGCAAATAAGGTCAGGACATTGAACATGAGACACATTGGATAAGGACACTGATGGAAGTAGAGTTAACTGTTCATACATGTAAAAAGTGATCAAAGACAGTTTTAAAAGGAGAAAAATTACATACATGATCAGTAAACACATACACAGAAATTAATCAGAATCAGCATTCCTCACAAAAATACAAATCAAACCACAGTGTCATTGGCATTACTTCACAGTCATAGGACTAGCTGTTGCAGTAACAACAACCACAGAAAATACCAGGCATAGGTGAAATTGTAGAGAAATGGAAGCCTGCACAATGCTGATGGAAATGTTAGGTAGTATAGCCAGTTTGAGAAACAGACTGGATTTTCTGCTTTAAAGGACATAAAATAAAGCTATCATCATATGCAATTCTATTTCTATATGTATATCTAAAATAATTACAAAAAGGAATCAAAACAGACATATACTCACATTTAGGAAAGCTTTATTCATGATAGCCTAAATAGAATCACAGCCAAAATAACCATCAGTAAAAGAGCATATTGTCATATGTACATAAAATGGAGGATTATTCAGTTACCTTAAAAAGGTTGCAGTGTGAGATTAAAAGTGTGGAGTTCTAAGAAGTTCATTTAAGTGAAACAATGACAAACAAAACAATCACATAATGCTTGATCTAACTTTTATGAATTACACAGAATACAAAACATATGCACATCAGACTGATAATTTTTAGAGGGTAGCAGACAGGATGATTAGGGCAAAGCGAGTTAAAACACAGAACTTTTTACCCTGGAGTGAGACATGGTTTGGAATTATGTAGACGTGGGTGTTAAGCATCACAGGGATGCCATGATGATTCATTTCACCTTTTATGTCATGTAAAATTTACTTCAGTGGTATGCTTTCATTACATATCAGCTCAGAACTAGAGGACAAACATGAACAAGAAATGTTAGACACAATAAGACAACCTGCAGTAGTTGCAAATAGTGATATAAACAGTCTCACATTCCAGAAACAATGCCTATTTTGCTCATTTTGTTTAAATGATTTTATGATATTTAAAGATTTTTAAATGATAATTTTAGTTATTATACAAAGTATTAATTATAATTGTTAATACAGTAACAATAAATATGAAATGTTTTTAAATGATTTTTTTAATGTTTTATATTGTAGCAAAAAGATCCTCCAAAGATAAAAAGACATATTTAAAGAGTCAAGTAAAATTTATATAGATGTCAACATTTAGTCATATAAAGAAAACTATTAAAGAGTTGGAGAGATTGCTTAGCATTTTAGTGTACATGCAACTTAGTTTCTGAGGATCTGAGTACAAAATTAACAGCTCTATCAGGCAGCTAAAAAATTCTTATAGATCCAGCTACAGATTATAGGATGATGAACCTTCCTGGCCCCATCAGACTCCCACATATGGTCATCTCAAGGTGCACAGGTACTCAAAGACCTATAATCAAACAAAATCTCTTTGAAAAAGAAAGAGATATGGTAGTTGGTGCTGAAGTGATATGGTTGAAACTCATCTGAAACCCAAGTGTAGAACACTTGTATATGTAAAGTGAGTTCTATAAGGCTCAAAGGGTAAGTAAAAAGGCTATAAAATATCAAGCTTTTGGAAAGAAACTCTAGTGAAGATTTTCTTCTTGCAGGTTGGCATCTGCAGGTTGCCAGTTTGTCCTACTGACCATGTCCTTTGCCTTAGAGAAGCTTTTCAGTTTCATAAAGTCTCATTTATCAATTCTTGATCTTAGGGCCTGGGCCATTGGAGTTCTTTTTAGGAAGTTTCTTCCAATGCCCATGAGTTCGAAGTTCTTGCCCACTTTCTCTTCTGTTAGATTCACTGTATCCAGTTTTATGTTGAGGTCATTGATTCACTTGAATTTGATCTTTATGCAAGGAAACAAATATAAATCCACTTTCATTTTTCTATATCCTGACTGCCATTTAAACCAGCACTCTAGCATTTATTTCATTGAAAATCAAGAGGAAAACAAGAGAGACAATGTAAGAATACTTTAGATATAATGCCTAAATACTAAGTCAAAATTAAGTGGACTTAACAGGTTATATTTAGGAATATATTATATATGAGTACATACGTACATGTGACAACAATTCATTAAAAAAGCAATAATTTTGAAGGAGTGCTTTCAGGGACGGTATATAGGAATGTTTGGAGAGATGAAAAGAATGTAAAATGTTATAATTAAGTTATAACCTCAAAAATAAACATAGACTAAACAATCCCTTTATTAAGTATTGAGTCAAGCCTGAGAAAAGTAAGCCATTTTTGTGTGAAAATTCACAGCTAAGATTGGAAAATCTAGCAGCCACATTTATAATAGCCAGAAGCTGGAAACAACCCAGATGTCCCTCCACAGAGGAATGGATATAGAAAATGTGGTACATTTACACAATGGAATACTACTCAGCTATTAAAAACAATGACTTACATGAAATTCGTAGACAAATGGATAGATCTTGAGAACATCATTCTGAGTGAGGTAACGCAGTCACAAAAGAATGAAAATGGTATGTACTCACTGTTAAGTGGTTATTAGCCTAAAAGTTTGAAATACCCCAGAGTCATTTCACAGGAACAGTAGTACTGAGTACGAGGTCCCAGATGGAGAGCTTGGAGAAAGGACTGAAGGAATTGAGGGAGTGTGCAGCCCCAGGGAGGTAGCAACACTGGCAACTGGCCTGACTCCCCATACTTCTGGAGACTGATCCACCAACTAAAGAATACACATGGAAGGACCCATAGTGCTGGCCACAAAGACTGCAGAGGAGGGTCTTGTTACCCGTCAGGGGGAGGAGAGGCCCTTGGGTCTGAGGGTGTTATATCCTCCAGTATAGGAGAATGTCAAGGAGGGAAGACAAGAGTGGGTGGGGAGTGGGTGGGGAGGTAGGTTGGAGAATATCCCCATAGAGGCAGGGGAGGGCAGAGGGAATGGGGAGGTTCCAAAGGGGAGATCTGGAAAGGGGGAAACATTTGAAATGTAAATAAAATATGAAAATAAAAAAAAATAAATATATTAAAAAAAAAAAGATTGCAAAATCAAGAAACACCTAAAAACAAAGCAAAAACATGGGTTATAACAAGGTGAAGAAATGGATGGATTACCCCATTTTAATGTAAAATTTATATATGCAGAAGTCAGGGAAATTTAAAGTTGTAAATGAAAAATTATCATTTCCATATAATGTGAAGATTAAAGTGAAGATTAAACCATTTCTTTCACTTGGAAAGAAATCCAAAGAGAATTTGACACCAGAAAAATGTTACTAAATGAAATACGAACAGTAACAGGTTTTAATCTAATTAGAATGAAAAATCAGAGATAATTAGATATGGAAGATGAGCAATACATGATGTCCTTGTTAGCTTCAACTGTCAAATTGACGAATCCCAGATTCGTTCTTGAGGAAGTCTTAATTGGGTAACATCTCAGATCAGCCTGGCCTGTGGACATACCTATGAGAGATTGGCTTGGTAGGTAATTGGGGAGGGGTTCCTGGCTCACTTTTAAAAGTACCTTAGGCTGGTGGGTCTGGGCTAAAACAATATAGGTAAAAAAGAAGACAGGCACCTGAGCATCAGCAAGCCAGTGAGCAATGTCCTCCATGGGTTCTGCTTTCAATTCCTTCCTATGTTCCTGCCTTGACTTCCTACATGACCAATTATGATCTGGAAGGCTTTTAAGAGAAATAAACCTTTGCTTCCTCTAATTTACTTTTGGTCAGAGTGTTTTCTTACAACAATGGAAAGAAAAAATAAAGGGAAGGAATGCAAGTGGAAAACATATTGAAAGAAGATGGTATACATATACATACACATACATATATACATTTACATAAAATATTAGATTGAATCTAGAGTTTGTGGGTCATAGCTAATTTCTGTCAGTGTGAAATTTTTCAAAGGCTACACTAGAATTGATGGAGTGTTCTATATTAATTGACACTTCTTTTATAAAATGAACTGTTTTACTCACTGGAAATTTTTTTCTGGAAGAAAGCATAACATGATAACTTTAGGCTCCAGTTATTTAATATCACAAAGTCTATCTTTGTACTTGCAACAGTTTTAAACGTAAGCTGTCAGAACCAAAGCATCACTTTTATTTATCAAGTAGAATATAACCTGCTTGACCAAATGCAGCATGCTCAGTACAGAAGATTTATCCAAACCAAAGAAACCAAAGTCACTCCTCATGTCTATTCTTGCATCAGCAGACCTACTTTCAAATGTGTATTTGTCTTTCAGGAAATTACAGAAAGATAAATATAGACTTAAAACCTACCTTTTCTACTTTAGAAACATCCCAGGATCTTTATCCATACTGTGCTATGCATGTGTGCTTCAAGCAGAGCCATGTTAATTCGCTATTATAGAGAAAAGAGATCAAGACTTTAAAGATACAGTGTGGGTGGGTCAGTGGGGGAATACTCTCATAGAGGTAGGGGGAGGGGGAATGGGATGGGGGTTTCTAAAGAGGAGATCTGGAAAGAGGAAAACATTTGAAATGTAAATAAAGTATAAAAAAAAAAAGGGTGAAAAAGTTACAGTGTAAGCAAGCAACAAGTAAGTAATGTAATATAATTCTGTTTAAGTCCCCCTGGTATCCATAGGCTTAATGTTACATTAATAGAAAATCAAAATGGTAAAGACAATTGTTTTAAAACTTATTTTTATTTCAAATTTTATCTTCTAGTCTATCAAGTATGAATGAAATACCTGCATAGATTAAATATAAAAATAAAATTCACCAGAAGTATGCTATGTAGACAGTTTTGGTAAGACAGAGGAGGCAGCATTATGAGGAGAATCCTGAGCAGAAACAAGATGGAAAACAATCTTGCATTTCTTGGGCTCAAGAATGATGAGACACATATTTTTAATTTAAGCCACATAGTCTATTGTGTACTTTATGTAAGTAGGAGTCACAGAGACAGCATCCTTTCTTAGAGTATATTTATTCCCTGGTGTTCATTATTCTACCTATTGTAGTTTGCACACAGTGTTGGTTATAGCACACTTGTATCATATCATGGCTCTCCTACAGGTCTCAGTGCACAGCATTCTATTCTAAGCTCTATTTCTTTTCTTTGTTCATATGAATTGGATACAGATTGGATGTTGTTTTTTTGGCATGATTATTTTGTCCTGCCTAAAATTAAAATTTTTAAAATTTCTATTAAGAGTATATTTAAATAACATTTTAATCTTGCAATAATGATAACTGACAATACCGAATCTCTAACATAATTTTATTTATTACATTTTTCTTATATCCTTCTGTATGGCTTTATTTGTCATGTTTCATGTTTGACATATGTTTACCAAGTGACAATTCATTATTTCAATAACTAATATTTAAATGATTACCCAAAATATGCTATATATTCCATCGTTAAGAAATATATTTATTGGTTTCTCTGTAAATAATTTATGTGGCCAACAAAACTGATATAATTACATAATATCTACTTTGATATAAACACTGGTCTTTTTAGTAATTTTACAAGAGTTAAGTTGAATCATTAATGCTAGCATGTGTTTGTTATTTCCATATTCATGTTGTTTAATTTGCTTCAGAGAGTTTGAATGCAATAAATACTTTAATTTGTTTTTACTTTGTATTTTGCTTTTTCTTCTTTGTCAGTTTGATTATTTCATGTTTTTGTTGCTCACCTTTTAAATATCTCTTTTTTTCCTCTCTAGTTCTAGCACCCTTTAAATATTTACCTCATTTTCTTTGTTCTGTTTTATCTTTGATATCTCACATCTGCTGTTTATGTAGCTATTAAATTATTAAAAACATTTCCTGTGTCTTTTCTTAAATTGACTTATTTTCATGAAAGCTAAGTTTAGCATATTAATGATGCTGGCATTAATTTCGGCATGTTGATGAGAAAGGACTGATTAGTGAACTCTGTTGTTGGTAGCATTTTTTCTCTGCAGTAATTTTGTATAATCAAATGTTTCCTTTAGTTTCTTAAAGCCTAACATGTGTTTTGTGCAAAACTGTTACCCTAAGTCTTACAATTTTTCAGGTTACATATATTTCTAAAACTATTAGATCTATGTATGGTATTGAGCACCAACATATCTTTTACTGAGGAACTGGATATTTTCTAGGCTTGTAAAAAGTAACTAATATTAAAGATAAGGATTTTTGTTTGTTTGTTTGTTTTCAATAACAAACCTTATGCTCAGTGGTAAAACTGTTTTCTGTTAGTTCAATAGTCTCCCTTGTGCAAACGAAAACAGGGTATCTCAATGTCATTCATTGGTTAGGTAGAGGCAATTGGTTTGAGTGACTCTAATCCCAGATGCCACAAGAGTATAATTCAAGCAGTTTAACCAGTTCTCAAACTAAGAATAAGATAGCCCCACCCTGCAAAAACCCGACTCTTTTTATTTATTTATTTTTAGAACAACTCGGCAAAATAAACTTCTGCTTTATTGTTGGACATTGTTTCACACATACATCAAACAGGCCAAATCAATAAATAAATACACATCAACTTCATAGACAAAAAGAAAAAATTCTCTTTTTTATCTCCGGCCTTTTAAACCATCTCATACAGACCAACTACTTATAGTACAGCTAGGCACATACAAAAGAAGTAACTGGAATGCTCGGAATAAGATTGTTTGTTTGTTGTTTTTGTTTTTTTACAAGTTTTTCTTTTTTCTCCTTTGAGATTATAATGAACATGGTCACACCACAAGTAGAGTCTGCAGTAGGACAGAAAACTCTCTGAAGGCTGGTTTGGTCATCCGTTATCATTAAAAATGGTTGACCCCTAACCATATGTACAAAAATATAAAATGTAAATGAAAAATACAAACAAATTTTCCTTTTAAAGTATTTTTAAGAAAGAAAGTCGGGTCTGGGAATTTCTAGTTCGTTTTTTCTCCCATCCTCCCATGTTGCCAATTCATGTTGTGGTTTTGGTGGGGTGGTGGAGAACGCATGTCATCTGTGGGTGGCACTGCCTGCTGTAGGCAGGCGGGGCCTGCTTCTTTACTCGAAGGTGACCACGTTTAAATTCTGAGACCGGAAGGGGAGTGTGAAGAGGTCACGGTGCATAAGGTTAGCTTTTCCTTTTGCAGTCTAGTCATCCTCATCAATCTTCTGCTTCTTGGTGTCGACATCATCATCCTCATCATCCTCAGCTCCCCGCTTGCCCGTAGGAGTCTCAGCTTCCTCATCTTCATCTCCATTGTCTTTCTCACAATCACCTTCTTCCTCTTCTTCATCTACCTCATTGTCAGCCTCCTGCTCCCCATTTTCCTCATTTTGAGTGTTCCCATTGGCAGGTGCATCCCTTCCATTTTCAGCTTCCTCCACAACTTCATTCTTCTTCTTCAAGTCCTTAGTAGTGATAGTGGAGCTGGTGTCCACTGTTGTGTCTGACATGGTGGGGCATGCCCGTGATCCGATGCTGAGAGGAAGTAAAGAGTTCGAGGACTCTGGCGAGAAAGCTTCCCTAGTCTCCATTGGAGGAGTCGGTGGGCTGCGAAGGTGGCTGCAGTGAGCGCTGAGCACGACCCAGGAACAATGCAAAGATGGCTTTTCGGAGCGGCCAGTGGGCGACTATTTTGTTTTTAAAGCATTAGATTTTTTGGGAGACTTGGTTTATTTTTGTAATAATAATAATTTGGAGAAAGGGTACTGAAATGCTTTGATTACTCATTTTCCAGGATAAGTATCAAATAAGATGAAATGTAGATATATTTATTGTCTTTTCCTGGATTGTAAATTTAAGAACCTTTGCAGGAACTAACTCATGGAAGAACCTGGAAAACCCTATCAGTATCTTCTAAAGTCATGGCCTGAAATCACAACCAAGAAAAAGGTGATGATATTTGTGTTGTATTGCTTGCTCCTGAAACTGTCATGGTTATCCTCTGGTTCAGCATGGATGGCAAGAGTGAATATTCACTACATGTAAAACAATTTAGCCTGGTGACCATAAGTAGAGGAAAAAGAGGGAAATGTGAAGAGATTGCTGTGAGCTCTTGCAATAACGTGATCCACGGTACGTCGTTTTGTGTTTACTGCCAGTGACAAAGGTCCGTGACTCCTATTATGTGTGCACATGGATACTTCTAGAATTACCAGTGCACTACAACTTTGACCTTAAAGAAGCGCTTCCCTCAGTACTTTTTATCAACCTTGTGTATACATTCAAGAACAGGAACTAGTAAAATCTTTGAAATGTTACCCCGAAGTATTCTGTAGTCCAAATTCTTGGGTTTACCAGCATCCAGCAAGGTGCAAGTCACCATTCTCATTTCCTATCACATAAGCTGGTAGCTATTACGTTAAGCAATGTATACAGTGCAACAGTTGGTGTAAAACTGGAGTATAAAACATAATTTTGGTTTCCAGAAATTAGTAGAAAAGTATTGGCATCTTTCCTTCCATTTTTCATTTTTTATTATTGTAGCTTTTTTAACTATATGAAATGCTACACATAGATTCTTAACTGCATAAGGTACCACCTATGCATTAGCAACAGTAGAAAAAATGATCAGTAGTAAGAACTGTACAAAGCAGTCAGAGTAGAAATACATAACACATATCTTAGCTCAATCTGTAGGTGGAATTCTTTTGTAATTGTCTGCCAAATTTCCCATTAATGTGATATATTTTACTCAGTGGTTTATGTATATTGAATCATCTTTTCTTCTGAGGAGGTCATCTCATTTGAATATAGTGAGTGATCTTTCAAATGAACTGTTGTTGTTATTTTCATTTACCAGTATTATGTTCTGAATGTTTGTCTTTGAGTTATTTGTGAATAACCAATGACTAAGGCAAGTATGGTCTATCTGTTGCAGCTAATTCATTTAGACACTAATGTAATATTCATTTGAGCTCAGCAATGAATATGAATTTGCTACCTTCTTTCCAAATAAATCATCCATTGGTACACAGAGTAATATTTTTATTAATTTAAGAAGTGTTTTAAGCATATATTATATTGAGCACAGGATTTAATTGTGTCCAGAAATTAAAATTCTTAAGTGTGGACTAATCTCATAAATAATATCTTTAGCAACAAAGTCTACAAATGGTTAGACATCAAGATAAATGAAAAGAGACTGAAAAAGCTAATTACTTTCTAGGATGAGTGTTGAAAATAGAGTGTAAGAAGTATTGACATTACTTTTTTATTTCCGATGGGTATATGTACAACTCTTATCTTTTGTTTTGGGCACACATATTGCATGGACTATTAAATGTACATGTTAATTAATTGTCTAGTATATTGAGTAATTAAAACTTAAATTGAAATAATTTTTCTCTAGCATAAAATAATTTGTTTAATAATTATAATTATTTTCAAAGATTCAAAGATGATCGACTTTTCAAAATAATCCTATGCCATTCATCTCATTAATATTAATTGCATTTAAAGTACCAGAAATTTGAGAACAAAGATATATTTAATGCAATAAAGGCTTAAGCCATTTTTCTTCAAAAATATATTCATGTTATTATTTAAATTATGTCCTTGATATTGTGAGTTGTCTTTATTTTTAATAGACATTTCTGAGTTAATTATGCAAAAGTAATTTGGAAATGAACCATCAATGAATGAATATCATGAATCACCATATTTTATCTTTGATAGAATCAATTAAAGTACAAAAATGTTGAAAATAAAAACCTACCACAGCGTGTAAGAGATCTTTTATAAATTTGTAAGTGTCATTTCCACTCTGATGTCTATGTGCATATATTATTAACTTATACTTTATAATTCACCAGTAATCACAGTTTATATGAAAATAGTCATGTCTATTAGGTTAATAACTTTAATTTGTATAATATAGTTACTTTAGTTACTTTATGTTTTATACTCCAGTTTTACACCAATATAGTTACTTTTGTTTGGAAAATGATTCTGAATGACATTCGATTGTATATTATCATTAAACTATGATTAGCATATGAACTTTCCTAGGCTTTTGTAATTTTCTATTGTGAATGTATTAAAGTCTTGTTTACCTCTTAAGAAAGAGACAATGAAAAACTGTTAACTATAGTCATTCTACAGTTCCATATTACCCAGGAACTTAGTACTTCTTCCTAACTATAAAATTATGTACATTGTTGATTACCATCCACATTAGTTCATTATTATAAAATTTATGAATATAGCTTATTGTCCATTCTGTTGTATTTTCAAGAACATCAGATCTGACTACCTTGAACATGAACTCACCCAACTCTGTTTTATTTTGATATGATATTTTGCAGAAATAAAATTGTGACTAGTTAAACTTTTCTGTAGATGGCCACTTAATCTTTTCACTTTGCTTCCAAAACATGCATGCCATCAAATTCAGAATCACTAAAGAAAGACAAGAAAATGTTTTACAATAAAGATTTAGTTAGGGTGAGAAAGTTTTTCTTTGCTTATTCAATTTGAATAAAAATAGCTTGTGGTATATGTAGCTGAAATGAAGTGATAACTTTTATATTCATCACTGAAAAGGATAATCATATTTGTGAAAGGTATACTTTGTTAATATGTTTATAAATATTAGCTTCAGGGTATATTTGAAAAGGAAAAAAATCACTTTATTGATACAATAATGAAACTAAGATCAAAAGCCTTAGCAAATATTTCAGAGCTGGAAAGTGGCAGAATGTGGGACTCTGTTCTAGAGCGAGTTACAAGACAGCTTGTGGTAAGCCGCGAATAAAGTCAAAGAATGCAAGTGGATGCCACTCTTGCTGTTCACCACTCTTACTAATTTTAGCCATTGATTTTATCCTGTTGAACAAATATACTCTGCCATCTTTCATAGCATTGTAATCAAGACCTCTTCATAGTTCTCCAGGAACTTATTAGAATAGTAGATCAACAAAGGAGTTTATGCTCCTGGACTCTATATAAGGCAACCTTTCATGATTTGCCAATAAAAGTTCAAGTAGTTGTGTTATTTAATTATGAAATATGTAACCTCATTTTAGCTTTCGCTGTCAGGCAAGCGTTGAAGCTGACACTTCAATTGAGTTTACCCAAGGGCTCAAAGGCTTGGAGAGTTTCACACAAGCAGCTATCAAAGCACAGACATCACTGCAGTCTCTCTGTACCTAATTACAACAAGTAAAACATTTCCTCAGGAGAGAGACCACTTTCATTCCAAATCTGACAGGTAGAAATTAGTTGCCTAATGGAATGGAATCGTTCTGCAAATTGAAGGAATTAAGTGTGCTTTTTTAATTTAAGCTCCCTCAAATTAGATTTTAATTTGTTCCAAATGGGAAGAGTTTGATGGCATGAAGCCGTTTAGGTTGGACCAGAGCCAATTATTTTATATTCCTTATTCTAGATACAGTTTTTCCCTTTCATCACCATCAGCCTTGATGGGGCAGAAAAATTGACATGCCTTAATCAAGAAAAGTTTTCTTAAGAGAACAGTATCAATGTGGAGCACTGCTAAGCCAACTGTTTAGTTTTCTAACTCAATTTGTTAAAGATGGATGAAAATATGAATTTTCATTGAATGAAAGCTGAGTGTGTTTTGTGTATATGGCCATGTTTCCTTTTAATAAACATGATTGAATATAATTAAGGACGAAACATGATCATGTAGATAGAACATGGTTAAAATATAAAGTCCTTCTTTCAACCAATGAAACACAGGTACTGGATCAATAAGGCAATTATCACTATAATAAGTAACAAACTAGTGTATCAGAGCTACTTGAAGATGACTCTGAGTTTTATCTAGTTCATCAACAAACATCAATAGATTAATAGTGTGGTTAATGGTGCTCCAAAGCAAGGCTTGAATATGAATGGAAAACTTTCACATTTACTCCAAATAGATAAACAGAATAGTTGTATTTGAAGGCATGTCACATCTTTTTGAACTTTGTTTTAAAAGGATCACATAGAAATATAAGAAAATTTATAGGACATTATGGTGAAGACCTACAATTTCACACTTAGAGGGGTATATTTGTGGCCAACTGAAAGTACACGTATTATGATTCCCAGCAACTAGTATTGCAGAGTAAAGCTTTGTCTCAAAACAAAATAAACAAACAAACAAAATCAGATATCATTAAATATCTCAAAATATGTAGATGCAGTAAAGGTAATGATATTTTATATCAATGCTAAGAAGTGGCATTCAAATGGTGAAAGAGAAGGTATCTTTCATTAGTTTGTTGAGATGGAGAGAAGCGTTGCATATAGTTAACTTTTCAGTTCAAATATTGAAAGTTCTTTTCCTGTAAAGGACCTACTCTTGGCTGCCATACCCACATGGCAGCTCACAGTCTCCTATAGCTCCATCTCCCAGGTGTCTAATACCCTCTTTTAAACTCCACGGGCTCCTACAGATATGTAACACATGTAAAGTCACTCAGAACCACACAGATACACATAAAAATAATAAATAAAAGTATCAAATAGATATAGATCATGAAGTAAATTTTTCTGGAAAATGGGTTGTTAAAAATTTGAAAATTATACTTTCTTATGAAAAGCCAATCATTTCCGCCTTCTGTCCCAAAAGACTAAGTACTTGTTGTTGTTGGGTTATATATAATTTCAGAATACTAATTAAAAAGATAACATCCTCTTCAATGATGAGCATTAAGAATGGCCTGCTGGAGGAGATGGGGAATGAATTGGGTGTGAGGAAAAACTTCGACTTCATCAAAGGTCTCAGTCCGAATAACAGATTCAGTTAAACAGCAGATGACTTATAGATTATTTATTTGAGTAATAGTATTTACCTACACACAAAAATGATATTTCCTAAAAATAATTGAATTTGGTACGAGCTAGGAAAAGTTAACTAAAATATTTTATATTCCTTTGTAATGTCTTGTTTATTTATTTTAATTAGTATGTTTATTTTAAAATTCTATTAAATTTTACTAGTTTATGGAAATACATAAATCACATAATTATATTTTAAGCCACAGTAGGAAGAGGTATTTGCACTAATTTCTTTCATGAATTGATTTAAAATGCTGAGAATAACAGGTTACTTTAAATATCAAATTTGTCATATTGAAGAGTTGAAATGATTAAAAAGAATTTTAATTACTTAGTTCAAGGAGGTTGGTGAAATGGCAAGTACCTCTATCACATTTTTTTCCTGAGGATTTGAAGTAGGAAGTGCTAGTGAGTTACTGTGTTTATATGTATATACAACTCTGTGCATTGATGAGTATTTGAAAGAATGAGAAGACAGAAAAATGAAGCCCAGATGCTAACATAAAAAGCTGTTTAACTGAAACACATTCTTTATATTATGATCCCTATGAACCAGAGTGAATGGAACATACATCAACCATGGTGTACGGTGATGGCATGACTCTCCATCTTTGTCTCCAACTTTGTCTCCTCATGCCTGATTAAGTGTGAATGGGAACAGTGGTTCTCCCTAGATCTCCATAGCATACATAACATATCCTTTGCTTTTCTTTCAGAAGTCTCCAAACTTCAAGCATTTGTGCTCTCTCTCTCTCTCTCCTTCTTCCTCTCCAGACTGAATCAGAATAGTCCAGCTTTCAGAGACGTTAGGTGTTGACTCACTGAATATAGCATTTATAAACATGAAATAGCTAAGATGTTTAAGGATACATTTTTTTTTTTTTTACTGAACTTGTTGGGTTTTAAAAGAGAAATTTCCCATTCTTTTCTGTCTTTGAACACTTGGTCTAATTCTACCTTCGGAGGTGTAGGGTCCTCCTGGACATGGCATTTATCAGAAAGCCATAGGTCTAGTGAGGAGTAAGTCTTTGAGGCTCATCGCCTGGCTGTGCTTTCTTTGGTGCAAACATTGAACCTATAATTCTGTCAGCTCTCCCTGGTATTGATAAATGTACTGCAGTCATGCATGATTCTCTCTGAATCATGCTTTGAATTCACCCCTTCATAATTAAAGTTACTTCTGCTAGGTATATGACTAGAGTTACAAGAAAATCTTAGTAAATCTGTGTAAAGAGAAAAGTTGTAATTCAAGTGAAAAAAACTATAATCTATGTTCTAAAAGAGAATAACTATGTCAACAGATTCTTAGGATTTAACTCACTTAAGCAAGTGAAGCCAGAGCAAGAAAGAAAAAAAAATATCTTGAATAAAAGTGTGACTAGGTCTCTATTAGAATGGACATTGTTTTATCTCAATTTTTCTATTATTTTATTTTTTTATAGTCCAAAAGTTACCCCCTCCTGGCCCAACCTCCCTCCATTCCTCATCCCATTCCTCTTCCCCACTGTCTCCAAGAGGATGTCCCCCTCCTGCCAAGCCTCTGAACTTCCTGGGGCATATGCAAGTACACACACACACACAGACACACAGACACACACACACACACACACACACACACACACACTTTGTTTATTTAACTAATTAACCTGTAAAATTTTGACATTGAGGAAAATGATGTAATTAGATTATTGGTGATATTGTTTTGTACTGATTCTGATTCAAGAGACCAAACCCTCTTTGTGGTTCATTGGTCATAATGGAAATTTTAGAGATAGATGACAAATTATGTTTTTGCACAACTACATCCTACACTTGTATAAACCCATTAAATTGGCAAGCCCATTAGTTGTGTATTTATATTTTCAATTCTGGCATGCTTATTTGAAATTGGCACATGCAGTACCTAATCACACTATCACTCAGATTTCATTATATTAAGAGTGAACCTGTTTGTACCTAAGTATGCAAAAGGCCAGATAGAAGCCACTTGGATTCCTTATATAGGCCGATATTTAAACCAAAAGAAGTAATATCACATTTGGGTGGTGGGGTAAAGAGATTAATGTCACCAATAAAAACCTTAAATGATGTAATGCCAGCTTGAAAGATGATGTACCACATCTCCATTCAATTTTCATAGTTGATTTTAACAAAAATTAAGAAAATATGAAGGGTGATATACAGTAGGTTATTGTAACTTTAACTGTGCTGTACCAGATGTGCTTTCATTGGGTAAGATTAGGTAGATATCTTCGGGGACCTAGTATGTATTTCTTGATTCTTTCAGTACAATAAAAACAAAATAATGAGTGCCAAGGTAGGTCATAGGAACCTTTAAGCCTGGAAAAATGGACAAGAGAAAACTTTGATATTTCACTTATAGTTCCCTGGAGAAAGATGGGGCAATGAATTAGTGGCTGTTTTACTAACCTGAGTGAAGACTTTCACCAGGAAATATTAGTAGTGGTCCAATGGTCTGTTTTTAGAAGAGAGTAAATATATTTCTAAGCATTTTAATAAAGGACCACAAAAACAATTAAGTGGAAATCACACTTGATGAACCCACAGGTCTTTCATAAATATTGGTGCCATAGTCTCTGTTTTCCACTCATTCCTATAATAAAGAGATAACTAAAATGACTAAAAATTATTCAACGTTCTAGTTAAGTAGAGAATAGCCAAATGACTCAGTGGAGAAATCTAAAGAGAGATTTTGCTATTCATCCTAGCAAACAGATTTCATGTCTTATTGTACTAAATGGAGAAGAAAACCCATGCTTATTTAGTTTTAATTGATAATCACCCCTAAATTTGAGCAACTGTTTTTTCAATGTGTGAAATCATACATTTTTAAAACTAAAAACATAACAATATAAATTATACTTGACATTAATAGAAACTTATTTATATATTAAGCCATTTTTAAGCTACACATACTATAGTCAGTGAAACAGATATTAATGAAAGAAAAAAGTTGTTTCATAGTAAAATAAAGTCATATATGTTGCTGAGAGATGAATTGTAAATTTGTACCATGAATATTCACAGAGATTTCACATTAAACAACCATCAATAACTTAGTTGGCTTTGACAAATTTAAAGCTTTTAAAGTTTTCTAATTTTTCAGCACATGCTTTCTTTCTCTCCCTCCATCCTTTCCTCTCTCCTACCCTCCCTCCCTCTCATCTGTTTTAAAAAAATTCTTCAAACCTACTATTCCAAATTTAGATCCTTCTAACCAAAAGTCATCAAAAATATTGCTATAGAAATGGCTTCCTAGATATGCTCTGAATACTCAGTTTTCAGGATACATAGGAGTCACAGTGGAGTGGAGCTGTTGATTGACAGAAGACACACCCACAGTGTTTTAAGAACATGACTGCCTAGCACGATGAGAACAAGGACAAAAGTAGTACATGCTAAAGTATACAGGAGAAAATCCACAAGATTTCAACTCTACACAAAGAACTACAGGCAACCAAGGAATGCTGAGAACAGACAAAATAGTCTTCCTTAGAAAAAAGCATACCAGTTGGTTATCCAATATCAAATGGTCGGCCTTAAAGACATATGCATGCAACATTTTGTAGACTAAGCAGATTATATTTATATATTTGGAAATGTGTGGGTGGGGTGTTTGTATGTGTGTGTGTGTGTGTGTGTGTGTGTGTGTGTGTGTGTAGAACAGCTATCAATGAATAATGAGGCCATGAATTTGAAAGTGAACAGGAGGGTTGTAAGGGATGATATAGAGGGACCAAAAAAAAGGGGGGGGATAAAATTATGCACTTATATTATAATCTCAACACATAAAAAAATTAAAAATATTTTGTGTCACCCTCCATTTTTATAAATTCAAGCAGAATACATTCACAAACTCTTATGTTATACTATGTGGGTCTTAGGCTTATACAGATGAACAATTAATATATCAAAAACTGAAACATTTCCATTGTCCTGTGACATACATCACAAGGAGTAAATTATTGTGAATGCTGTTGCATGGATTTTTCTGTAGAGTTTATAATGTATTGTGACCTGAAAAGAGCATCTTCCCTAGGACAAACCCATATCTTAATCACTTACACTTTTCCTATTCTGTCACCATCATTGGTTATATATAATGATGCATATTGCATTCAGAAAACTTAGCAACTGGATGACAAAGTTATTTATTCATTTAGGAGCTGAATCTTATAGCTAAACTTGAGATGGTGAAAGTGACATTTAATCAAATTTTTCCAAGTACTCTGCATAATGGAAACACATGCTTTTGCAATCCAGGATCTGTTTCCATAATGACCTTTCTATTTTAAAAGCCATTTTCATTATACAGTGATTTCTCTACTTTATTTCTCAACTCCTCTTGAGATCTGTCCTTTATTAGACAACTGGGTGCCTGCTTCACGCAACAGAATATGCATCTTGCAACAGAAATATTCAGAGCTGCTATAGTAGATTCCTTTTCAACAGAATGTGAACATTATTAATGAAGATTGATAACAATATTACTTGTTTTTCATTTTTCACTGACATAGTGATTTATTCCTAAGAAGAAAACTTGAATGTGTTGCTACAATTGTTCCAAATAAGGAGATAAAGATGTCAATGCTATTGATTTCTTCATTTTTTATTTTACTTTATTTTTCTAAATATGATACATAATTTTTTGAAGCTAAAACATAATGAACTTTTTAAAAATGGTATTGAAATGGCAGTAATTGGAGAACCTAACCTAACTTCCGATATATTATAGTTTATGGTATTACAAGTTATGCAATGGGATTTTAGTTTCCAACAGCTATTTTTCCTTTTATATCACACATTTTGAATAAATTTTAGGACTTATGTGCTTAGAAATAAATTCCAAGTATTTATGTTCTTAAGCCATTTTGATTTTAGAGCCTGAGCCATTGGGATTTTGTTTAGGAAATTTTCCCCTGCAGCAATGTGTTCAAGGATCATTCCAACTTTCTCTTATATTAGATTCATTTTATCTAGATTTAAGGACTTGAGCTCTGTACAAGAATATAAAAATGGATCAATTTCTATTTTTCTACATGTAGACCTCCAGTTAGACCAGCAGTATTTGTTGAAGATGCTTTTTGTTTTCCACGCTATGGTTTTGGCTTCTTTGTCAAAGATCAAGTCTCCATAAGTATTTGAAATTATTTCTGGGTCTTCAATTCTATTCCATTGATTGACCTGTCTGTTTCTGTACCAATACCATGCATTTTTAACACTATTGCCCTGTAGTACAGCTTGAGGTCAGATATGTTGATTCTCCCAGAAGTTCTTTTACTGTTCAGAATTGTTTTCGCTATACTGTCTTTTTTGTTACTCCATATAAAATTTAGAATTTCTCCTTCTATCTTTGTGAAGAACTGAGTTGGGGTATTGATGGGAATTACATTGAATCTGTAGATTGCTTTTGGTAAAATGGTCATTTTTATTATGTTAGTCCTACCAATCCGTAAGCATGGGGCATCTTTCCATCTTCTGAGGATTTTCTTTCTTCAGGGACTTGAAGTTCGTGTCGGACAGAACTTTCACTTGTTTGGTAAGAGTTATGCCAACTTATTTAATATAATTTGTGACTATTTTGAAGGGTTTTGTTTCCCTAATTTCTTTTTCTGCCCATTTGTTCTTTGTGTAGACAAAGGATACTGGATTGTTTGAATTAATTTCATATACAGTCACTTTGCTGAAGTTGTTTATAGGAGTTCTCTGGTAGAACTTTTGGGGTCGCTCATGTATACTATATCATCTGGAAATAATGATATCTTGACTTCCTCCTTTCCAATTTTTATCTCTTTGATCTCCTTATGTTGTCTAATTGCTCTAGCTAAAACTTCGAGTACTATATTGAATAGATATGCGGAGAGTGGACATCCTTGTCTTGTCCCTGATTTTAGTGGGATTGCTTCAAGTTTCTTTCTATTTAATCTGATGTTGGCTGTTGCTTTGCTGTATATTGTTTTTATTATGTTTAGGTATGTGCCTTGAATGCCTAATCTCTCCAAGAGTTTTAACATGAAGGGATGTTGTATTTTGTCAAAAGCTTTATCAGCATCTATCGAGATGATTAAGTGATTTCACTTTTTGAGTTTGTTTATTTAGTGGATTAAGTTGACCTGGGTGGGAGAAGGAAGCAGAGGGAAAAGGGGGACAGGATCAGGTATGGGGGGAGACAGGAGAGAAGCCCAGAGGGCCAGGAGAATGACTAAAAATATGAAAAGCTGTATAGGATGGGGAACCAGAGGAACCACTAGAAAGTCCCAGATACCAGGCATACAAGAGGCTCCCAGGAAACAGTGAGGATGGCATTAGCTAAAATGCACAACAATGGGGAGAAGGAACCTGAGGAGACCACCTCCAGAAAATAGACATGGTCCCCGGTTGAGGGATGGAGCCACCTACCCATCTAAAAATTTTTAACCCAGAATTGTTTATGTCTAAGGAAATGCAGGGACAAAAAATGGAGCAGAGACTGAAGGAAAGGTCATCCATAGACTGCCCCACCTTGAGATCTATTCCAGGTGCAGACACCAAACCCAGCATGATTGCTGATGTCAAGATTTGCTTGTAGACAAGAGCCTGGCATGGAAGTCCAATGAGAGGCTCTGCCACTACCTGACTAAGACAGATGCATATACTCACAACCAAACATTGAACTGAGCCTGGGGACCTCAGTGAAGAGTTAGGGAAAGAACTGAAAGAGTTAAAGGGGATTAGAACCCATAGGAATAACAATAGCATCAACTAACCAGACCCCTCAGAGCTCCCAGGGACTAAGCCAAAGAGCATACATGGATCTGTGGTTCTAACAACATAAGTAGCAAAGGACTGCCTTTTATGGTCTCAGTGGGAGGGGAGGCACTTGGTACTTTGTAGATTTGATGTGTGGGAGAAGGGAGATGTTAGATGGTTGAGATGTGTGTTGGTGGGTGGGTTGGGGAACATCCTTTTACAGACAAAGGGGAGGTGAGATGGGGTAGGGGATTTGTGGAGGGGAACAGGGAAGAGGGAGAGCATGTGAAATGTAAATAAATAAAATAATTTTTAAAAGATGTATAAGTACTCACAATAGTACATGGTACTGTAACAAAGTCTGAGCTTTTGTTTGACTACTTAAGGTTCTTCTTTGGTCCACACCACTGTGGTAAATCACAAGGAATCAGCAAAGAACACAATAAGAATATGTTTAAATTTCTAGAATGTGGATGTTCACTGTTTTCCAGCACATTGTGAGGGATTAATACATGAAGTATATGGATTAAAACTTTTGTCATTTTAGTGCCAAATAATATTGTGCTATTTAAATGATACCTGCTTTGGTCAGATCAGCTATTCAAATACTAATAAGGTTCAGTAGCTTTTTTAATAGTTGAAACCTATTTTTAAATTAATTTTAGTTACTTAGTTACTTTATTTTTAATTAAAAATATAATTCTATCATCCATTTCTATGTTTACTAGCCTCTGTCATGCCCCTTCTAGCTCCTATTCAAATTCATGAAACTCATGGCATTTGTTTCTTTATTCCTCATTGTTACACACACACACACACACACACACACACACACAAATAAATGTAATCCATGTATAAATACAATGTGCTCAGTCCATGTGGTACTGCTCATGCGTATGTGATTTCAGGAATGACTGCTCAGTATTGGACAACCAAATTGGAAGCTCTTCCTTGGGGAAAATTTCTTCTTCTTCTCCCTGTTTCAGCAATTGTTGTCTGTAGCTCTCCATCTAGAGGTGAGTATCTGTGAGATTCCTTAGTCCTTTTTATTCCACCTATATATATTTTTTGGATTAGTTCTAATACTGGGAAATTGAAACTATTGATACAGAAAGTGACACGTCTTCACATCAAAAGGCATCAAAATGTTCTGAGTTTAGTTTTTCAAAAATCTTTATGTTAACAACAAAATAACCTTGTTTTTCCTTAAAACCAAGTCATGCCATGGGGAGTTAAGTAGCTTTACTGAAGTATAGCACTAACTGAAGAACTTATTGTATGCAATTGATGATCTTGAGTATTCAGGAGACTATCAGTGCAATCAGTGCAAAGACATGTCTAACACCTCCCATAATTTACTCACATCCTTTCTGTCAGAGAAATGATGAGGGCATTTAACGTGATGAATTTGACACTCCATGTTCATTGCAATGTTTCCTACAGTAGCAGAAATGGAAACATCTGACATAAATGCATTAAATAAAAATGTTATATGTACACAATGGAATATTAATCTGTCTTGAAAAAGAAGGAAACATTTTAACTTGTTGCTGCTAGGTTATAAAACATATAGGTTCTAAATTCTAAAGGAGAGAAATAGGTGGGGACACAAGTTTGGGAATAAAATCTTAGTTCTGTTTTGAATTCATTAAGTCTATAATTGAAATAGTCTTTCAAACATCCAAATAAAAATGTCAGGAAGTTAGTGTTATGATTTAGATGCAAAATGTCTCCAAAGAGATGCGTGTTCTGGGGACTTATTTACTCTCTAATAAGTTTGTGGAATGTGCATGAATCCTAAAGAATTTGATCTAAAGAGTGGGCTAAGGCCAGAATGGATTCTCAATATGATGGCATTATTGGTATATGGGCTGGATAAATGATATGGAGATGTTTCCGAAATCACTTGCCTTGGCCTGGCCCTTGTTCTTTATCCTGGCCAATACAAAATGAACAGTTCTTTTACACCAAATTTTTAAAATTATAAATATTAAAGAATTTCAGCCAAAAAATATTTATGTTATAGAAGAAACTCAAAGTAGTTGTGGAAATCTTCTGCTGAGGTTTTATTGTTATTATTACAATTATTATTACAATTATTATTATTATTATTATTATTCAAGACTATCAGTATTCGAAGATCTTTAACAATAAGCTCTTTAAAATGACTTTAGGAGGTAGAGGATGTTCTAGCAAGATAACAAGAATTATAATTATGTAGAATATAGTGTTTAAAATTACTATTGGCCTTTACAAAAAATACTGCAATCAAATCTGGGCCATAATGTTTTATAACAGACAGTTACAATTTTGTTATAACTTGAAATACAATTTAACTTCATAATGCCCATTTGAGAAAATGAAAACTTTAGCATATAATCATTTGTTGTGAGTATGCAATTGAAATGGAATATGTACATTTTGTATGAAAATTTATTTATAATTTTATTTCTTTCCCATTATCCTATTTAGTGGAAATGATTATTTGAAATGCAGCTGTAATGAAAGCTTTATAGAAATTTATGAAAATTTATAGAAATATAAGCTATATCAAACTTAGCAGAATTTTAATAGACAATATCTTGGAAAATATGCTATTTTCTAAAATGTCCAATGCATTTAACAATTACACATTTTTTATAAACAGACAGGCAAAGCATTAAATTTAGAATCATTTCTGTAGAATTCTAATTGGTTTAAATAAATATTTTAAGTATTAATAAAGAAATGTTCTCACCTCAAGTTTTAAGTTTTAATGGGTAAATATCCACATGGAAAAGTGAACCAGAAATTCTCTTTTAGCTTATATTTATGTAAAACATTTTAACAAAAGATATAAAATACTGAGGTTAGCAACAGAGTTTTACTCTGCCTGATTTAATAACAAAAAACTGAATTCTGTAAATTAAGTTTCCACTAATGCATTCTTCTGAGGGGGCAATTGGCATTACTTTAATAATTTGGGGAATTGTAAGGAAGACTTATGATGACCTGCAGTATTCTTGACTATTCAACCCAACTTACTAAGTGACAATACAAGTGTAGAGCAGACAAAACCATAACTTTTCCTTTCAGGCAGAGAAAAGTTTGATCAAAATCCAATTATATACAATTAAGGATTCAAAATTTCCTAATATTTATGCTGCTGTGGGAAGCAGAGTAACGAGGCCAGGAAGATGTGCTCTGCAGAACTGAGTATTCACGGGAAAGGTCGCTGGCTGATAATCTCTAATTTGATTACCCTTGGGATTTATGTTGTAGAAATCAATGTTTTCTTGGCTTCTGTGTCTAGCTGGAACAAATAATTCTTCAGGGACTTCAGTCTTGAAAGAAGGGTGGGGCACAGACGATGTGTACACTCCTGAACACAAAGCCAGCAAGATATTAACAAGGATTCACTATCAAAACAAGCAGGGCTTTGCAATTCTTATGGCTCAGTGATTTGGGAGGCAAAGTAGGAACAAATTAATATCTGTGACTGTTGAGCTGAAGGACCGCCAATTTGATCCATACCCGTGGGGAAGATAAAACTAGGATTTTTGCTGCTTTGCACAGTCTTCTAAGTACAATCTAGTCAAATTAGGATAAATCCGCATAGGGGTTTGTACATGAAATTGCTGCAACTGGATGTAGAACAGGGAATAAAGAAGAACAATTGAATTAAACAAAGGAGAAAAAGATACAATGAATACAAAACACGTGACATAAATCTATGCCAGAACAGGATTAGGTTACGTAGAGATTGATATAATATGATATTTATTGTTATAATTTTAAATTAGATTTTTTGCATGTGTGCATTAATATGATACACGTGTGTGGCTGCATCTGTGCATATGTGTGTGGGCATAGGTATGCAATAACAAAGCATGCATGTGGAGGTCAGAGAATAACCTCAATATAGGCTTTCACCTTCCACTTATTTGATACAGTAATTATTTGTTATTTATGAGTTGCATATACCAGAAGTATCTGGTCTGTGAGCTGCCAGACAATTTCTTATGTCCATCTTCAGTCTTACTGTAGGAGTGCTCAGAGTACAAATATTCCACCAACTCTACATTCCAGCTCAGGTCTGTATGCTTGAGTGACAAGCACTTTATCCCCTGAACTAGCTCCTCAGCTGAAATGTACTTTTTCTTTTTTTTTTTTTTAAAAAAAAAAAAACTCACTCATCCAGTTTGCTCTATGTTAAAGCTAAATTATTTTATTCTTTTTAATAGCTGAAGTTGCTTTGTTTATAAGATTTATTATCAGAATTATAATTAATGATATTTTAATATTTCATTTTAAAAAGTTCATGATGCATAGAAGTAAATATGTATTTTTAGATGAATTCAAGGGTGTAGTAGTTTAGCTCTGAGCCTCTGGATGATTAAACATGTATTGAATCCATGTATACATGAAGTCTATAAAATAATAAATTCTCTTTAGGCTGCTTCTGGCTCACGGTCAGTTTCTTTGTGGGTACTTTTATCTGCTTCCTTTTAACCTTATATTTGAGTCTTTTTTTAAAAACTGTAACTGCAAGAACTTCTAATTCTTTGGAGACATATTTGGAAGTTCTTCAAAGCACTTTCTACAGCATTTGGGGAAAATAACTGAAGTTAAGCAGGATATGAAGTGGAAACTCTCTAAGTTTTCCCTCAGTTCATTTCACTGGAATTCAATTCTGAATAGCCCCAGAGTATGATTACATAGTTCAGAGCCCCAGGCAAGGCACGCATTTCTTAGGATATCCTTCAGAACTGACTGCAACCTTCTATGTAGAAATGTGAAATTCTAGGGAGACACAATGGATTATATAATGATTTTATTTAAAATGTAATGCGGTACTCTCATGGAATGTTCAAGTCATTCTTGAAGTGACTGACATCAATCTTTACCCTGCAAGGAGTTCATTAACATATCAGAGATCATCACAAAATGCCATTGCCTCATCCAGGTGTAATAGGTCATTACCTTGAAGGCATTATTAAGGTGATATTTATACATGAAATGAAATGACTAGAACATACATATCAACATGAAAGACAATCTAGTATACTTAATCACTAGAATATTATGAAGATAGAGCTCTTTAAAATATTACTCCTCACTATGAAAATTAAGTGAAAATTCACTTAAAACTATCATTTTATCAGAAAGTGATATAAAAATTATCTATTTATAATGTACCTATAAATATGTACAAATATATATTTATTATATGCTATAAATGTCTTATTGCTCAAAAAGTCTGGAGAGTTTTATTTTTGCAAAGGCTATAGACCACAGAAAATCCTGCATGAAGCAAAAATATATGAATCAGTATCTAAAAATATATTCACACATGTCTAATTATAAATTAATGATCTTGTCCTATAATTTCTTTTGCATCAATAGATGCAGGCTAATCTTAATGACTATACTTTACTGAAATAATTTTTATGTTTAGTATATATGTATATATATAAATATGTACATTAAATATATATATAGCAAATATATTATATATTACTATATATATAAATTTGAATAATTTAAGCTTTTCCTATTTACAGTATTAGGAATACTAGTACTGAATTAGTCTCAAAAAGTTAGACAAGAATTCAACCACAGATATTCATCTCTGGCTCACTAATTTTTTTGAACATGTTAAAAATAATATATTTAAGTATTGTTAATTAAATAATAGCAACTATAAATATTATTCTGGTTTCTCACTGGATTTTATCTTAGTTCTTTGATTATTTTTCAATTGAAAATGAAAATAATATATTGTTCAAAATTATCTTTAGAAGTAGATTTTGCTAACAGAGATGCAAACTTTTTAAAATAATTTATTTTTTTATTTTATGTGAATTTGTGTTTTGTCTACATTCGCATTTGTCTTACCATGTCCATATCTTCTGGAATTGAAGCCACAGGCAATTTTTTTCTGTCATGTGAGTGCAGAAAATTGAATTCTGGTCCTTGAGAAGAGCAGTCAGTGCTCTTACAGCTAAGTAAACGCCATAGCCTTTTTTAAAAAAGTGAAACATACCTAAGGAAAAAAAAAAAACCATATATCCCCTGCAATATGCAATTCCCTTCAGATTTTTCTGATACTTTACAAATGTAAATAAAGACAAAAACTCATAGAACCTCTATTATTTGCCATAAAATATGATCATGTATAATAATTATCAAATAGACTCTAATTTCATGTTCTACTTAATATTTTAAAACATCCATTTTCATAAAATGCTATTTGGGCATATAAATTTCATCACTTTAGAATATTAGTATATAGTGGAATCTTGCATATTTACATAGCCATTGGCTGGTACTTCTGGGGAATAGTAACTTAACTTGAGAAATTGTGTTCATAAAATGTCCCTAACTGCTGAATATGATAAACCTTATTGTGTTTGTCAAAAATCTAAATTGTCCTAAAATTTTTTCTCTTAGGTTTGTCATCAGTCCATATAGTGACCTCCCCTATGTGCAATCAAACATTGCCAATAAAATATAGGTGTCATATAGCATAGCATAAGGTTGAAAGGAAGACTGATAAAATTCCTAGTCAGTTGACAATGAACCAATTTTTAAAATGAAAGGAATCACATGTACTAGTAGACGAGAGATTTTTTTCTGGTTCTGGGGGAATGAAACAGCCACTCTGAGAATTTCCAGTAGAAATGAACTCTTGACAAAAATCATAGTTGTGCTTCTGAGTGGACAACGAAGCTCTCTGTCCCTAGGTCACAGGGATTAAGAAAGGCAAATCCTATAACCATGTTGAACTAATGTTAGCCTACTCATAGTGAGGTGTAGTGGTTTGAATGAGAAGTCATCTATATGCTCAGATATGAGAACACTTGATCCCAAGTTGGCAGTACTTTTGAGGAGATTTAGGAGGTGCCTTCTTGATGGAGGATGTATATCAGTGTGAGGTAGAGGCCTTTGAAACTTCATAGCTTTGTCTAGTTCCAGTTCACTCTCTCTGCTTTGTGCTTCTATTCAAAGATGTGAGCTTTGACCTTTCTGCTCCACTTGTCATGTCTTGGCAGTTCCTGCTGTATTTCCCCAGTATGATGGATGCCTAAGCCAAATGAAACTCTTTCTCCTGTAAGATGCCTTGGTCATGGTGTTTTATTACAGCAAGTGAAAAGTAACACAAAGATGGCATCCCTTCATTACTGAGGAAGAGTTAGAATCTACTGAACTTTGCGGGCAAACAAACATATTTTTTTCATACTGGAAAGATTAGTTAAAGGAATCAGGATAACATCTGTTGTGTTATATGGCTGTATTTACAAGAATATGTTACAGGCAAAAAGAAACATACCTATCTCCCAGGTAGTACCAATTATATGGTGTTTTCCCCTAACATGTGAACAGTAAACATGTAAATAATTTCTGTAACATGTATTTATTATGGTTAGCTTGCATCTATTGATTAGAAAAAAATATTAAAAAGATGATTGATTTATAATTCTATGATAATATAGACATAAGTGCCTTACTTTTTACATACAAAGTCACATAGTTTTACTGTATGCAGGGTTTGCTATGGTCCACTGGTCATGAAAAAAAAATCTCCAGATTTTTTGAGCAATAAGGTATTTGTTGCAGGGAACTGCTAACAAATCACCAACAACGGTGGGAGAGTGAATAGAAGTGCCTTTACTTTGCTTTAAAATTAGTCCTTAGGCTCACTTGCAATGTTTTCTTCTACGTGATAAAAATGATGAGAAGGAGCACAGAAGTAGAAAAACAACAGATTCAACTTCTCTGATCGCTACATGCCTCCTTTTTTGTTTCAATTATGTGGTATCTCAGGTCCCTGAGATCTCCATAATGCTGAATTTATATTGTATTATAGCAATTCCTTCTGCTTGGAAATTTTATTTGCTGCTTTTTTTGTAATTATTGTATATATACACTCTGATTAAAATATTGCTCAAAAGCATGTTATTGTATTTTGGCTAATGACAAAGAACCACCAGATTCTTCCACAGTATATAAATGTGTATTGCAGAGATTCATAAATTTTCTTAAATTTCCAGTGAAGGAACATAGAGATTGAGAACTATTTTTACAGGCTTATCAAATTAGTTTTTTACTGGAAATAATTTGTAAAATATATTCTGATATTCTATCACACTCTCAGATCTGCCCCTCCAAGCATTTCTTCCTTCCTCACCCCCCAGGGGAAGAGAGAGAGAGAAAGAGAGACAGAGAGACAAAGAGAGACAGAGACAGAGACAGAGAGGAAAATATCCAAGCAAAATACCAGTAAGGCAAACAAAAATGTCCAAGGAAAACAGTATGAGAGCAAATGTCTAATAAGATACCACTGAGTTTTTGTGTTGACCAACTACTACTGGGAATTAGGCTGCCCTGAATTGAGGTTAATACTCTCAGTCAAACACCATTAGAGAAAAGTAGATTTTCCTTACAAGCATGTACCAGTTGCAGATACCTTCTTGGTTAGGTATCCACCATCTGCTCTCTGAGTTGAGATTACTGGTTTGTACTTGTATGGTGCTAGTGCATGCTGCCAGTCTCTGTGAGTTTATATTTGTACAAGTCCTAATTTGTCTGGAGGAAAAATACATATTAAGAGTTTTATTTTAGTAATAGAACTGTGAATATTTTGATACAATTTCCTACAGAGGTTCTAAATTACTACTTGGCCAAGCATTGTTATATTTCTATCAAAACAGCTGTGACTTTCCTGGTAGTATGACTCCATAGCCCAATGTCAGTCAGTGACTGGGAGAAGAGGGACAACTACATGGGCTTCTTTGCAGATGATGTGTTTCTTTTGCAGACCATCTTGGATCTATGGGTCTCTAGCATGTTACTAATTATTGTTTACTGCCATACAAATTTTGCCCAATATTCTTTTATACCATCTTCTATACATTATTACAGAACAGGTGCCCTATGCTCCAATTTTTAAGTATTACTAAGTAGATACCAAACAGTATAGTTTAGTTCTTATCAACACTGTAGAATATTATTTGGATATTAAAGTTAAGATGGCATAATGTCATGGTCATATGAGGATTAAAAGGCACCAAATATATTATAATAACATTATAAATATGCACCTACAGATTCACTTCAAGAATATAATGACAACAACTAAACAAGCATGCACTCAGAGAACTGCTGAAATAAAATTAATGTTTGTAAATGTTCCTAACACAATAGTGAAAAGGAATGGTGTCTGTTGAAGGAAATCTGTTGGAAAATGGATGAATGCACAGAATATGGGAATCAGTAACATGTGTGACTCTCCTGATCTGCTTACAGAGTTACAGATTCTTACCCACAGTAGTTCTCTGTAAATGTTTTGTGAAGGAAAAAATCAAATACAAAATGAAAGTATTTAGAAGGTTTAAGAGGAAAAATTCTACTTTAGGCTAGAAAGCAGTTGGAATGAGTGATAGAATACTAAAATAATGTACTTAGGAATAGATCAACTCCAGTGAGCAATAAAATCATATTTAAGAAAGAAATACATTTTCATAATCTTTATGGATTAATGGTAATCATAATAAATTGTATATATAAACAAGAATTGTTTGTTGATTAGTGTGATAAAGAAATGGTAAAAACAAATTTCTTTATTTTGTTTAGCAATTTCCTGATTTTAAGAAAATAGAAAAAACAGAGTATTATTTTAATAGATATGAACAAAATTTTCTGTAAAATTGAGATGTGATGTTAATTTGAAAGAAAAAGTTATTACATAATAGGAGTATATTATCAATATGAATTTATATTAAGAATTCTAATAACGATATAAAAATTTACTAGCATATATGTTTTAAATACCATATTTTTATTCACTTTACATTCTAATTGAACCCCTTCCCCTCTCTTCTCCCACTTTGCCCATCCATTTCCCCAATCCTTTATGCTCAGAGAAGAGTAGGTACCATTCCACTTTGGAACATCAATTCTCATCTGGAATAGGGGTATCCTCTCCCACTGAGGCCAGTCAAGGAAGCCTAGCTATGTGAAAGGGATCCAAAGACAGACAACAGAGTCAGAGATAGTTCTAGATCTACTTGTTAGAAGACCTACATGAAGAACAAGCTGCACAAATGCTGCATATGTATAGGCAGCCTAGGTCTAGCTCATGTCTTCTCTTTCACTGATGGTTTAGTCCCTGTAATCTCTCCTGGGCCCAGGTTAGATTACTCTATATCTCTTCTGGTGTCCTTAATCCACTCACCCACCCCAACCCTGGCTTCCTTAATCCTTCCCCACATTATTCCATATAATTCCCTATTGTTTGTCTCTGTGTCTCTGTATCTGTTTCCATCAGCTGCTGGATGAAGCCTAGTCGAAGATATGTTAAGCTCCTGAATGTAAGTCTAGCAGAGTATCATAGATAGTGTCAGGGATTGGCTTGCTCCCATGGGGTAGATCTCAAGTTGGGTCAGTCATTGGTTGGCCACTTCCTGGATCTATGTTCCATCTTTATCCCTTCACTACATATAGGCAAGACAAATTTTGGGTCCAAGATTTTGTGGGTGGGTCTGTGGATTTAGCTTGATTATCCCGTAATTTATGGAAAAACAAACAAACAAACAAAAAAAACAGTTTTAAGTGATTATAAACCACATGTGCCTTTTTGGGTCTGGGATGATATTTTCTAGTTCCATCCATTTGCCTGTAAAATTCACAAAGCCTCATTATTAATAGATTAATAGTATTCTATTGTATAAATGAACTACATTTTCTTTATCCATTCTTCAGTTGAAGCACCTGTTAGCTCTTTCAATTTCTAGCAATTACAAATAAAGCTGCTATGAACATAGTTGAAGAAATGTCTGTGGGATTGTTGACAAACTTTTGGGTATATTCCCAGGAGTGTTAGTCTTGAAGTAAAACTCTTCCTAGTTTTCCTCTTAAGTCTTTTTGTGTTCTTGGTCAAAGTGACTGTGGCTTCTTAGAATAAGTTTGGCAGTATCCCTTCTGTGTCTATTTAGTGAAGTAGTTTAAGGAGTATTAGCTCTTCCTTGAAAATCTTATAGAATATTGCCCTAAAATGCTCTGGTTCTGGGCTTTTGTTTGTTTGTTGGTTGGTTGGTCAAGTTTCAATGAATGCTTCCATTTCCTTAGGGGTTATAAGACTATTTAAATAGTCTACATGATCTTCATTTAATTTTGGTAATTGGTATCTGTCTAGAAAATCAACCATTTTGTTTAGATTATCCAATTTTGTATAGTTCAGGCTTTTGAAATAAGACCGAGTGATTGTATTCCCTAAGTTACATCTTCCTTTTCACTTCTGATTTTGTTAATTTGGATAGTGCCTCTTTGCGTTTTATTTAGTTTGGCTAAGGGTTTTTGTATCTTCTTGATTTCTCAAAGAACCAATTCTTGGTTTTGTTAATTCTTTGTATTGGTCTGTTTGTTTCTAATTTGTTGATTTTGGCCCTGAGTTTGCCTACTTCATGGTCTCTACTCCTCTTGGCTGTGATTGCTTCTGTTCCCCCCCCCCCAGAACTTTTAGTTATGCTTTTAAATTGCTTGTATGAAATCTCTCCAATTTCTTTATGTAGGCATATAGTGCTATGAACTTTCCTCTTACACTGCTTTCATTGTATCCCATAAGTTTGGGTGTGTTGTGCATCCATTTTCATTGAATTCTATGAAATCTTTGGTTTCTGTATTTATTTCTTCCCTAAACTAGTGATTATTAAGTAGAGAGTTGTTTAGTTTCCATGAGTTTGTAGGCTTTTTGCTATTCTTGTTGTTGAAGTCCAACTTTAAACCATCATGGTCTGATAAGATATACGGTTTTATTTCAATATTCTGGTATCTGCTTTATGACCAGCTATATGGTCAATTTTGGAGAGGGTTTCATGAGGTGCTGAGAAGAAAGTTTATTCATTTGTCTTTAGGTGAAATTTTCTGTAGATATATGTTAGGTCCTTTTGATTCATAATGTCAGGTAGTTTAATAGTTTCTCTCTTTAGTTTTTTGATGACCTGTCTATTGGTGTGAATGGGGTTATTAAAGTTTCCCACTATTAATGTATAGTGTTTGATGTGTGATTTAAACTTAAGTTATGTTTATTTTACAAGTGTAGGTGTCCTTGCATTTGGGCCAAAGATGTTTAGGTCATCTTGGTGGATTTTTTCCTTTGATGAGTATGAATTATCCTTCTCCATCTTTTTTGATTAATTTTGGTTGAAAGTTTATTTTATCTGACATTAGGATGGTTAATGTAGCTTGTTTCTTGGGTCTATTTGCTTGGAAACCTTTTTCCAACCCTTTACTTTAAGAAAATACCTATCTTTGTTGCCCATATGTATGTCTTGAATACAGCAGAATGATCGATCCTGTTTATACATCCTTTCTGTTTGCCTTTGTCTTTCTATTGGATAATTCAGTCCATTGATATTGAGTGGTATTAATAACCAATGATGATTGTTATTTCTCTTATATTGATGATGGTGATGTAGTGGTGTGTGTGTGTGTTTCCTAATCTTTTGCTTTTGGATATGTAATCATTTATTTCCTGTGTTTTCTTGGTATTAGTTAAACTTCTAGGGTTGGAGATTAAATTAAGCAATGCTTGATGACAAAAGCCTGTTATTCCAGCAGGTGGGAATCAGTGAAAAGTTTGAGACCAGACTGACAGCTTGAAGTACACAGAAATAACCTGGTTCAAATTTAAAAATTAAAATATGTCTTCAGGATAGAGGACACCACAGATAAAAGCATGTACTGCTCTTTCAGAGGACTTGACTTCAGCTCCAACATCCATGATGGGAATCTCAGACCCACCTGTACTTCAAGCTGCAAGTTTCTTGAACATCTACACTCACAAGTGCATGTATCCACAAACAAACAAATATACACCTGTATGCAAGTGTAAAGATGATTTATCCCATAATTCACATTGTTTATTCATTATGAACCTTTGTATTTTTATCATCTGTAAAATTTAATTGAATGAATATAAAATAACATGCAATTTCCCTAAAATAAATTGTTAAGCGCTCTCTCTCTCTATCTATATATATATACACACACACACACTTTATTTATTGTATTAAAACTCTTATAGATTTTCATCATGAATTAACTTCATTAAAATCTTATTTTGTAGACATACTGGTTTTGAACAATGGAAATAGCTACACACTTTGAAACATACTCATGCTTTTATTATCGTATAAGTTCTACCACTTAAAGCTCTCATATAAAATATTCTTTTCTGTGTTCCTTTATTTTATAAAGTATGGAAACAATTTTCAGAATTTAATATCACCCTCTCTCACATGCAGTAGACCCAATTTTATTTTTAGTCTCTAGTATCAGAAATAATTGACTTCCATGAGCTTTGTCAAACCATACATCATATTTTAGTCTTTACTGGGATTTCCACTATCCACAGTTCCTTTTGTCATGATCTTCTCCATCCTTCAGGGTACAATTGTAAGCTATTTCCTCACAAAAGGTTTTTGTCAAAACTAAGAGCTTCCAAGTACGTTACTTAATGTAACGTGTACTGGAAGTCCTAATAACTGCTGAATATATGCAAGATATGGTTTCTGTATTCTTTTAAGTTACAACATAATTATTTCCTATAGCATATGATCATAGATAAAGTCATTGGATATGAAGGTTTACTTGTATAATAAAACAACTCTATGAACCAAAAGATTTACCCAAGTTTTAAAACAGGCACCAGGTATACAGTTTTTTATATTAGATAGCAATGAGTTACTGCAGTCTTGTCCTATATTTCTATTATTATCTAGAACATACAGATCTACTGACTTCTTCAATCCTTGAGATTTATAATGAATTTACTGTACTCTCCCTGACTCATGTCAAAACAAAACAAAACCAAAAACACTGCTGCCTGACTTTTCTGTACTGTTACTTAATATTTTAATATTATATTTACTGACTCAAATGGAAAGTTTGACAGCATTAATCTTTTTTCCAGTTTTATACTTTAATTTTTATTTTCTATTATTTCATTTCTTTATTCACTTTATATCCTGCTGACTGCCCCCTCCCAGTCACCCCATTCCCCAATCTTTCCCTTACCCCCTTCTCCTTTGAGTGGGTACAGGATTTTTGGGTATCTCCCCCCCAGGCACATCAAGTCTCTGCTAGGCTAGGAGCAACCTCCCCCACTGAGGCCAGACAAAGAAGCCCGGCTAGAAGAGCATATCCCACATATAGGCAACAGCTTTTGGATAGCTCATGTTCTAGTTTTCAGAAGACCACATGAAGACCAAACTATATATCTGCTATATATATGTAGGGGGGAGGAGAGGCCTAGGTGAACCCCATGTATGTTCTTTGATTGGCTGTTCAGTCTCCAAGAACCCTAAGAGTCCAGGTTAGTTGACTCTGTTGGTCTTTCTGTGGAGTCCCTATCCTCTTTGGGCCTTCAATCCCTCCTATTATTCTTGTGAAGAGTTGTCCAAGCTCCATCTACTTTGAATGTGAATCTCTGAATCAGTTTGAGTCAACTGCTTGGTGGAGCCTCTCAGAGGACAACCATGCTATCTGCAAGCATAACAGAATATCATTAATAGTTCCAAGGATTGGTGATTACCCATGAATGGGTCTCTAGTTGGCTGGTTAATAGTTACTCAGTTCTTATCCATTCCCTGTCCCTGCATTTCTTATAGACAGAATAAGTTTTGCCGGTGGATTGGTTTTCCTATGGCTCCACTGGGTTTTCTGCCTGGCTATAAGAGGTAGCCTCTTCAGTTTCCATATTTCCAATGTTGTGAGTCACAGCTAAGGACAGCCCCATTGATTCTTGATTGCCTCCTTTTCCTCAGGTCAGTATTATCTTGTAGATGCCTTCTAACTCTCTACCCCTGTCAGTTGCAGATTTACATTCATTCTCATGGCCATATGCCCATCCTTTCTGTCCCTTCCCACACCTGATCCTGGATCTCCCATTTCCCTCCCCATCCGCTCTTCCACTCAGTTCCCTCCTTCAATCTGCTTCTTATGACAATTTTATTCCCCCCTCTAAGTGAGATCCAATCATCCTCACTTGTGCCTTCCTTCTTGGTTAGCTTTTTTGGGTCTATGTAGTATTACATGAGCATGCTGTATTTTATGGCTAATGTCCACTTATAAGTGAGTATGTACCATGCATGTCCTTTTGAGACTGGGCTACCTTACTTACGATGAAATTCTTAAGATCCATCCATTTGCCTGCTAAATTCACAATGTCTTTGTTTTTAATAACTTTATACTATCCCATTGTGTAGATGTGCCACATTTTCTTTATCCATTTATCCATCTAGGTTGTTTCCAGTTTCTGGTTATTATGAGCAAAGCTGCTATGAAGATAGTTAAGCAAGTGTCTTTGTGGGATTGTGGAGTAGTTTTTGGGTATATGCCCAGGAATGGTATAGCTGAGAAGTAGAACTATTCCCAATTTTCTAAGAAATCGTCAAATCAATTTCCAAAGTTGTTGTGCAAGCTTGCACTTATCCCAGCAATGAAGGAGTGTTTCCCTTGTTCCATATCCTTGCCAGTATGGATAGCAGAAGTCTTTAAATGATAGGTTTATATGGCATGCCTTGAAGGCCTGACAGTTTTCTTATCAGAGGTTGATCTCTTCCATTTGGTATTATTTTTCAAAACTTTTCAGTGAAACTCACTTCTCTGTGTTAATGAAATATTAATAAAAATATCTTGATTCATTAATGACTTAATAAGTATCTGTGATTTGATTGGAATTTGCAATATTATTTTGTGTATAACAGAAGCTTTACAAGGGTTTGGCGAGTCTGCAGGTTTCTTCCTAAGGCATACTAGCTGCCACACCTTATCAAACTATTACCCTTCAATGGTAGCATCAGATTCCTAACAGAAGCTAATGACAATGGTGACTCTAAGCATATACGGAAGAAATAATATTATATAGGACAACACAAACCTGAAACGATCAGAAAGTATCATATGATTAAGTCTCAAATTTTAAGACCGAGAAATTTATGGCTTATTTTGCAACACAGTTCTTAATCAGAAGTGAAGGCATGGTGACACAGGGCTAGTGTTTTTAAGTGCCCTGAAATAGTAACAGTAGTATATTAAAAACCTCTTCTACCAGTTAAATGAACCCACATTGTTACACTGACAGCCATGATGAGTGAAGTAACAAGAAGGTTGAAATTTAACACTAAAGAGTTTTGATATTCTAGCTAAGCTAATTAAAAATGAAAAGCAATGATCCATAAGATATAATATGATTATAACACAATATAATTTATGAAATACTGCTAAATATAAAAGGATACCCATTGTTAATTGAAGCAAAGGGAAATTAACCATGAACACAAATGAAACATTAAGAAACAAGGAGAGAGGATAGAAAATATCCATGTACATGTCAGAACTGCCAATTACTTTACTTATGCAAATGGCTATGTAGTCACTACTCATTTCAGGTAATCTGAGAAATCAAAGCTGTGTCATTGAGAGAGACATTGGAGAGACAATGTCAGCACCACCGGTGGAAACTCATTTTGAATATTGAGATATTATACAGAATATTGCTTAGTAGTATATTCACAATGACACTGCTCTCGATTTTTAAGTTGAATGGAAATGAGTAATGGATCAGAGGAGTGGGTAATAAATCCCAGAAGATGGTCTTAAATAAAATAATAAAACATACAAAATTATGAACCCCAATTATTTTTTTAACTTTCCCCTTCAATGATATAGTGAAAATAAAATGTTAAGTAATATCATTCCCTCACTGAACATAAAAACAAAAATATCATTCCATGATTTTATCAATAAAAAAAATAGTTCTGCGAAACATATAAGAAAGAATATTATGGATCATTTAATATATTAGTTAACACTAAGCTTGGTATAGTTCTATAAAATTATAATCCCAGCATTTAAGAGGGTGTGATAATAGTTTATAATCATAATTTGAAGCCAGTATTAGGTAAATAACAAGTTCAAGGCCACCTTGGACTGCATAAAACATGGCCTCAAGATAAAAATAAGTAAATAAAATGAAAGTAATAAATAAATCGTAGATTCTTGATGGTAGTCAACAGTAAGTAGTTGTTGTAGATTCTCCAGCCTCTTCAACTTCATCAATACTGAATAGTTTGGTAATTTTCAGCACCACACATGGTTTCCCTCTTGTTGAGCACTTTAGATATTTTGATTATTTTTGTTTTATTATTGTTAATTTTTTAATTTTCTAAAATGCCACTTGATTTTGGCTATTGTTTTTGCAATGCCAGGGTATTAAAATTATTTCTAGAGTGTTTAGCCAAAGCCCAGTCAACACAGATACATAGTTTTACTTTATGTGTAATTATAATATATAACAATTAAATGATGAGTTAAAAATACAACAAAAACTCCAATATAAGGAGTATTCAGATGTAAACATAAGTATTGTAGCTTTTTATTGTTAAGGTAATTTCAAATTAAGTTCATCACCCCATACATGTAGACTAATAAGAATGATGCCCTTTTTCTGGTAAGTTCTCGCAGGATTTATATGTTTCCACAATTAACATCCTTTACTCTTAGAAGTTATGCCCACTCTTCTATAAGTAATATACAGACAGCAGTCTCTTCTACTACTTACAGCCATACCCATGTTGTTTGATAACTTATCTACAGGCATTTAAAGCCAACATTACCTAATCGAGAATTCACAATTAAGTCTTGTTACCCCTTGAATATCACTATATTCTTACTGCTCAATTGGGAGACTCTAAAACTGAGATTTCTTTCTAACCTGGCTGCTCCAGTAGCTGTTTTATTCTGAGTTCCTCATAGACGAAAAAACTCATATTTATTCCCTATTTTACAGCCTTCTCAGAGAGAATGACCAAATAGACCAGAATGTGCTCAAGGATCACAATAATTGATACATTGTTTTAAAAGCCATCCATATTTTCCATACAATACTTCCATTTCTTAGGTAACATTGATGGATTAATATGCAAAATGTGGTCAATGCCTTTGTGACTAAAATATGTGGTGTTGTTGAAGTTTCAAAGCACCCACGACAGCTGGCACTTACCAGGGCTTGAAGGAAAATATAACTGGATTCCACTTTTAGCTGGCTACATAAATACTTCCTACACCATTGTCCCAGTAAAAAGCATTTTACATTAACACACTAAAATATTCCTTAAAATATACAAATACGAAAGTGAAGATAGCAATGCGTTTTGAACATATAATTTCAGAGGTAACCAGTGAGATTTTATGTCCTCTACCTCTGACCATTGCTTTGAAATTATGATAACAGATCATGTGTTTTCGACATGAACAGCCTGAATTGACACTTATATTTGATTAAGGCCATCTGTTACTTCTTGAATAGCTTCAAAGCTATATTTTTACCTGAAGTAAAGATCTTATTCTCACAGTATCATCCTTTGGCTCTTCCCTTGATAGTCATTGTAATACATAGAGTTTCTATAGCTATATGGACTTTTCTTTAAATTAACCATTATGCATGACTCACTCGCAGTCTGCATTATAATAGGGGTTGTTGATCATTGGCTGTGCACAAATACTTTCTTATGCAGTCAATGATAAATATTTACAGTGCTATTAAAATCTTGCACCCTGCTGTTATGATACTGCTATCAACTTGAGTTTAAACAGCTCTAATGTCTTAGGTTTAGCCAGGTGACTTGTTTTCTAATTTAACATACATCTCAAAAGAAGCCACTGTTGTATAGTTTACTGTGAGTTGCTTTAATGATATTACCTTGTGGACTCATTCATGATTAATAGATGGAGCTAAATAACATTTTAAAATCAGTGTACATTGAGATCCTGAGAATTTTTTTGTGTGCCAAGCATAAATTTCATGCATTTGAATAAGATTTTTGTATATACAGAAACAGAGATATTGCAGAAAAAATAGTTAATGTTACAGTATAATTAGAAAGTATAAGGTCCGCTACACTACAGTGAAAATCATACTGGATGTACTGGATTAACAGTAAAAGTATAAAAGTAGACTCCTTGATTTCTCTTGATCTTATTTTATACTATGTGTGATACATGTGTATATAGAGTATGTACCTGCTTAATCACACATGCTAAGGGAGACTCATGTGTTCCCTGCTCTATCACTCTCCATTTTATTCCTTTAATATAAGGCCTACTCAATCTATAACTGTTAGTCATAACCCTGTGATTTCTGTCTCTATCACTGGGAACAGTGAGGTTATTGATGAATCTATCATACCTCACTTTTTATGTGGGTACTTAGATAGGAAATGAGGTCCTTGTTTGTACTAAGTCATCTCTCTAGCCCAGTATGTTTCTTTTACAGTGACTTCCTTTTGTGATAAACTTCCCATCTACTATAAATAAGAGAAATGCAAAACCTCTATGGGTTAGTGAATTAACTATCAATAAGAGTTATTTGTCCTATGTATATGTATTTTTGTTGCGGTCATTCTGTTGCAAGCATAATGCTTCTAAAGACCTATATCATGGTGATGGCTAATTTAAAACGTCTAGGGAGTACCCATTGTGTGATACAATCTTATTTCTTGATTGATTGATTTATTGATTGATTGATTTGTTTACGATGTATGCTGAACCTAGGACCATGAGCATAGTGGGCAGGTTTTCTATCCCTGAGTTATATCCAGCTTTAAATACTGTCCTTTATGTAGAAATACCAACCACAAAATTCTCTAATTTAGTGGAAAAGTAGAAAAGCAAGTTGTTATATACACAAGTGTACATGCATCTGTCTATAATATTGTAACTATTAAAAAAAATTACAAAGATCATATCCTATTTACATATCTATTGTTTGAAATTCAGTGCATACAAGTACAATAGAATTAGGGCATATCTACCTTTCAATGATACCTCCAACTTTAACTAACATTCCCTGATTAAATCACCTTCAAACGTTACTTATTAGCTTATTTATCTGTCTATTTGCTTTCTCTGAATGAGTCAAATTACAAATGCACATGGCTGTGTGGTCAACTGCAGAGACTGAGAAAACTTCAAGGTAGCCACAGTTCTATAGAAATATCACTCTCTTCCATTTGCTATCAACTATCAATAGCTCCTCCTCAAATGCAGGTATCAGGAGACCCCATACCAGACCCAATATTAAAATTTTAATTGGCTTCACATGTTCATTTGTGTAAGAGCCATACTCTTTCTAGACATCAACATTTTACAGAGCTCTTCCCCATCCTCAAGTTCTCTCATTCTTTCTATCCTAGTCCCCTCAGTGCTATAGATTTCCTTTGAACAGATGAAAACTTGCATAAGATCAATCTCACTTTTGTAGTATGTCCTTGTTTTATGCATTATACATTGCAGTAAAAGCATCTCTGATCACATTTGATTGCAGCACAAATCTATGCATATAAATATAAATGTTTAGTAGCCAGAAAATGAATTTCCTTCTTTGGAACAAGTCTCAAATCCAATAAGGAGAGTAGTCAGTTACCTCCATGGACAGACTTGCTTCTATAGTACTGGGGACACATCTAGCTTTGCACGGTGGTAGTGTAGCAGGTAGGTTCCAGTGCTGGGTAGCAATATTGATATCTTTTCTCCCCCAGCAGCTGGGGGAGAAAAGACTTATAAAATCTATTTGTAGACTTATAAAATCTATTTAGCATGGAATATGTGTTGGTAAATCTTAGACCGAATTCTCTACATCTTCCAACTAAAATGTGAAGTATCTTTAGAAATATCATGATATTTCTAAATCAAGAATAATGTCTATATGGTCAGTTTTGGAGAAGATTTCATGAGGTGCTGAGAAGAAGGGTTTTCTGTTTTTGTTGCTGTTGTTGTTGCTTCTTCTGTTGTTTTATTTTTGGTTGCCTTTTTTCCTTTTGGTGTGTGCATGTGTGTGTGTGTGCTTACATGAAATGTTCCATAGATATCTGTTCAGTCCAGTTGATTCATAACCTCTGTTTATTTCATTTTTTCTTTGTTTACATTCTGTCTTGATGACCTGTCCATTAGTGAGAATGGGATGTTGAAGCCTCAAACTATTTATGTGTGGAGTTCAATGTATCTTTAAAGCTTTAGTAATGTTTCTTTTCCAAAATTGGTTGCCCTTGCATTTGTGTATAGATGTTTAGAATTGAGAAGTCATCTTGACAGACTTTTTCTTTGATGATTATAAGTATCCTTCCCCATCTCTTTTAATTACTTTTGGTTGAAAATCTATTTTATTAGATATTAAAATGGCCATTCCAGCTTAATTCCTGTGTCACCTTGGTTGGAATACAATTATTCAGCCCTTTACTCTGAGGTAATGTCTATCTTTATTACTGAGGTGTGGTTCTTGTATGCAGAACAATGATGGATTCTATTTTCACATCTTTTCTATTAGCCTGTATTTTATTATTGGGGAATAGAGTCCATTGATATTAAAAAACATTAATGACCAATGATGATTAACTACTGCTATTTTGATGTTGGTGGTGGTAATATGTGTGTCCCCAAATTTGTCCTGTCTGTAAAATGTGCAGGAATTAAGATATAACAGAGATTGAGAGAATGTCAAACCAATGACTTGTAGAATGTATTTTAAATCCCAACCCAGGGTTTCCACCCTGCCTTTGGTTATTGAGTTCTAAGATAAAAAATACATATACCCTTTATACTTTTAATAAGCCTTAAGCAGCACAATAGCTGGGCAGCTGCCTACCTTCAATGCTGTTAGAATCTACTTTCCTATCATTAACCCCAAGTTAATAATTATTATTTACTATGTTCCACTTGTCCTGCTCTTAATTACTATTGGGCAGTCTTCAGGGCCATGCTTTCTTGACCCTTAACCCATGATAGCAGCTTCTCTTTCCTCCTCTCCTGCATGTTTTTCTTCTTCTTCTCTGAACCCAAGCTCCAGAAACCTAAACCTCAAGTATGTCTCTTCTGCATCTTTATTTACCAATTAGAAATAACTTGGGGGCAGGGTCACTTGGATTCTCTTGTCTCTGGGGCAAACAGTATGTGTGTGTGGGGGGGAGGAATTAGCATTAGAATACAAGCAGTATTAAGCCGACACATAAATGATTGGCCTAACTTCAACTTCATCCCATAGGAGAGAGCAAATGCTGACTCTATTAATGATACTATGTTATGATTAAAGACAATCCTAGCATAATCCTAGCATAACTGTTTTCTGAAATGTATCATCTAGCAGTTCATGAAAACAGATACAGAGATTCATATTCAAACATTAGTCAAAGTTTAGGGAGACTTGCGAAAGAGTAAGGGAAAGAACTGAGGAAGCTGAGGAGATCAGGGACACACCATGAAGACCTACAGTGTCAACTAATCTGAGGCAATAGGGACTTATAAAGAATGAAACAGAAATGAGAGAGCTTTCAGGGGCTAGACTTATACAATTGTAGCAGATGTTCAGCTTGATGAGAGTTCCCTAAAAATCAGAGCGGGGACTGTCGCTCACACTGATATCTACTTTTGGATCACCTTCCACTAGCTGGATTACCTTGTTGGGCCTCATTGTGAGAAGATGTGGGAATTCTCCTTCTCTGAGAAAAAGGGGGTAATGGGAGAAGGAATTTCTGAGCACAGGAATGAGAGGAGAGCAGGGAGGGGCTGTGATCAGGATGCACTGTGAAGAAAAAAAAGAAAAGAAGAAAGAAAGAAAAAGGAATAATGGCAAAAATGTACACAGTACTGGCTGCTTCTAGTGCTTTTATTACCAGTAACTTGTAGGGAGGCAATCCTTGCTTAGCACTGATTTCTCATTTAATAACCCATGTCTTCTGGTGGCAACATTGTTCTCTTACATGGGGGTCCTTCTGTTAAACATCTTTGAAAAAAATGATTGCATCTTACAACCTAAAGGAGCTACCTAAGGCCTTAATACATCTTTAGTTCAGGTTAATCAACTTCCTACCTCTCCTTTCCCCATCTTCCTGTTCCCATTCAAGCTTAAATTTTAACAGCTTAGTATTGTTTTCTGGTCTTACTTATCACATAGGCTGTATTATTTCTTCTTATTGTGTTCTATCCTAGAGTTGCAAGCCATAGGTTTCCAGGTAGCTCCTCCATGCACACTCCATTTAAGTCAAGACTTCCTGGCTCCACAATTCTCATTCCCATCACTCTACTCCCTATTCCTTCTTTCTGTTCAGTGTCATACCCCATCTTTTAACTGCGTTGTTTCTTTAATTATTTTTCAATTTTTGTAATATTTTCATAACTAGATATTATCATTTTATAGTATAGACAAAAGTTAAAAATAGTGTAAGAGAAGAATAACTTTTCAGTATGAGGTCTGTGGGCATTTAAATATCAAGAGCATAGAGGCAAATGATTAGCAAAAGCACGCTTGATAGAGGTAATAGCATGCATGCAAACTTTGATAGATATTCAAACTGGTGTAAAAAATGGTAGTCTGGGATCTTGATCAAAAGTGGATGCTGAGCAAAGAGATTGATTGAAGAAGCCTGACCATGTAGCCTAGTAGATTAATGAACTCTTCTTATTTAAGCCTTTGCTTTAAGGTCATGAAAACATGCAACTTATATCTTACATTGATATAGTAACACATTAAAAATTAAATCTGCAGGTCCAATATTAAGGATCTCAGTAGATTAAAGTTTTAGGAAGGATTAGATAATGCCACTAGATAAATACAGTTTCAATTGAAATTCAGGAAAAGGCGTTTGCAACAAAAGGTGATGAGTGGATGTTCTATTTGTAAAATATCTAATTGTTGAACAGAGATGGAAAGGCTGGGCCCTTTTCTCTGAGGACATATTTTTATTATACCTTTTTCTAGGAGGTGGCCATTGCTGAGAAGCTGGGAAAGGGTTAGCATTCTTCTAATGTAGGAGTAACAACTATGGAGAAAAGATTTGTTACTTTATATGGAGGAAGATATTTTACTTTCATTTGTAAAGTTATAGCACACTTTTAATTTAGGCAGGGTCATGAAGGGAATGCCCTAAGATGTTCAACATCCTTAGTCATCAGGGAAATGAAAATCAAAACAACCCTGAGATTCCACCTCACAGCAGTCGGAATGGCTAAGATCAAAAACCTAGGTGACAGCAGATGCTGGATAGGATGTGGAGAAAGAGGAACACACCACCATAGTTGGTGGGATTACAAGGTGGTACAACCACTCTGGAAATTAGTTTGGTGGATTCTCAGAAATTTAGACAAAGTACTACCTGAGGATCCAGCTATTCCACTCCTGGGTATATACCCAGAAGATGTTCCAACATGTAATAAGGACACATGCTCCACTATGTTCATAACAGCCTTATTTATAATAGCCAGAAGCTGGAAACAACCTAGATGTCTCTCAACAGAGGAATGGAAACAGAAATTGTGGTACATTTATACATTGGAATACTACTCAGTTATTAAAAACAATGACTTCATAAATTTTGCAGGCAAATGGATGGAACTTGAAAATATCTTCCTGAGTGAGATAAATGTTATAAAAGAACAAACATGGTATGTATTCACTAATAAGTGGATATTAGCTCAAAATTTCAGAATACCCAAGATTCAATTCATAGACCATATGAAGGCTAAGAGGAAGGAAGAACAAAATATGTATGCTTCAGTATTTCTTAGAAAGGTGAACAAAATTCTTACAGGAGGAAATATAGAGACAATGTGTGGAGCAGAGACTGAAGGAATGACCATCCAGAGACTCTCACACCTGTGGATGCATCCCATATACAGCCACCAAACCTGGATGTTACTGTGGATGCTGGGAAGTGAATGTTTTTGATGGAAGCATGATAAGCAGTCTCTTGAGAGGCTCAGGCCGAGCATGACAAAAATAGAGGTAGATGCTCACAGCTGACTATTGGACTGAGCGTGGGGTCCTGGATGGAGGAGTTGGACAGGGACTGAAGGAGCTGAAAGGGTTTGCAGCCCGATGGAGGGAGCAACAGTGTCAACTAGTCAGACCCCCAGGAGCTACTAGAGACTGGACCACCAACCAAGGAATATACATGGAGGGATCCAGGGTGCTGGTGGCATATGTGGCATAGGAGGGCTTTGTTGGGCATCAGTAGGAGGAGAGGCCCTTGGGCCTGAGGGTGTTCGAAGCCCCAGTGTAGGGGAATGCTAGGGAGGATATATAGGAGTGGGCAGGTGGGTGGGGGAGCACCTTTATAGAGTCAGGGGAGGGGGAATCAGGGAGTTTCTGAAGGAGAGACCTGGAAATGGGACAACATTTGAAATGTAAATAAAGTACATATTCAATCAAAAAATAGTGAAAGCAAATGGATTTAGTTTAATAAAGCTCACAAGTGAACAACTCCACACTAGATTTAATTGTTGATTAGTTTCAAAATCATCTGCACAAGTTTAAAATATAATCACAATCTTTATAGCATAACCATTATTAAGAACAGAACAGAACAGGACCCTTAGATGTCATAAGGCTAAAGAAGGTTAACAACCTTAAGTCTGGCAACAACAAACATTACTGAGGCAGTTGAAAAGTAGAAAACACCTTGGTTGGTGGGGAATGTAAATAGCATGAGCCTTTTGAAAGCAATCCAATAGCTTTGTGTAAAATAATAATGTGAATGAATCATTTAACCAGCAGTTCTCTATTTACAGCCATTCTGTGTGGGCATAAATCATGTATAAACATGTCTACTGTAGCACTGACATGACATGACTCAAACCTGATGAAACCTCCATTGACAAGAGTACAATGCAGACAATTAAACTTAGCAAATATAAACTTAAAAGTTGAATATTAATTAACATATTAAACTTATATCCCAGAAATAGTGACTCACACTATAATCCCAGAACCTGGGAGGCAGAGCTAGGCAAATCTCTGAATCTGAGGCTAGCTTAGTCTACAGAATGAGTTCCAGGATAGCCTGGGCCACATAGACAAACTTTCTCTTGAAACTCCACTCCCCCCCTTAAAAATTAGATACCAACATGGAAAATTAATTCTTGTTCTAGATACTGTACATACAATTATAAAAACCAATATTAGTAATTTAAAAATACATAGTATTAAGAATTCACAAGTAGTGCAATATAATAGATTGAACAGAAAAAAGTCAAAGTAGACAGGAAGAGGTTATCTAAAAGTATGTGGGATAAAATCATAGTAAGTATATTAAGAATTTAGAAAAGGTAAAAGAGATATGTGAGGCCAATTTAAAATTTCACTTGGCAACATATTAAGAATGCTTGAAAGGAGAGGAAATAGAACAGAAATTTCTAAGGTAATTGAATTAATAAAAATATATATTTAAAACCTCTGCAATGCCCAGGCAAGAACTATGCAAAGAATACTACACATAGACACATCTGCCAGACTACTAAGAATTGAAATTTTAGAGAAATCATAAAAAAAAAAAAAAAAAAAGCATGGGTCCGTAGAAGGTATGTTACTAGGACTGTGCTTTAAGGTTTCAAAACCTCATAGTAGATCCTCATCCCTCCCTCCCCCCAACTTACATTCATCCTCCAATGCCCATGGATAAGGATATAAGGCTCTCACCTTCTGCTCCAGATACACATCTGTCCATTTCCTGTGGTAATATTCATGGACTAAACTCTAAAACTGTAATCATGTCCCTAGTTAAAATTAAATGTTTTTACCTTCTGCTTGGTCCTTTCTGCTGGGACAGACTGCTACCTACTCTGCTCCACTGAAGATATCATAGCCTGAGGCATCCCAGAAAATCTGCTGCACACAGGGCAACTGACACCACAATCTGATGCATCCCAGGAGATCCACTGCGCACAGGACAACTGAGCATCTGGTCGCCAGCTTGTCTGCTTGCCTGAAGACATCACAGCTTAAAGGCATCCCAGGAGTTTCTCTGAACACAGAGCAACTGTTCAACCAGTACCACAGTCTGAAGATCTCCTGGGGGCTCTGTGGCATTCAGCGCAACTGACCCATAAAAAGACATAAGCTAACAGACTGGATATGCAAACAAGATCTAGCTTTTTGCTACACACAAGAAACACACCTAAATAACAAATACAGAAACTGTCTCAGAGTAAAAGGATGGAAAAAGGTTTTCCAAGCAAATAGTCCCAAGAAACAAGCTGGAATTGCCATCCTAATATCCAATAAAATAGACTTTAAACCAAAAGTTATAAAGCAGGACGAGAAATGACACTTCATAGTCTTCAAAGGAAAAACACACCAAGAGAAAGTCTCAATTCTGAACATCTATGCCCCAAGTGCAAAGGCACCCACATTTATAAAAGAAACTTTACTAAAACTCAAAACATATATTGAACCCCATACAATAATAGTGGGGGACTTCAATACCCCACTCTCACCAATGGACAGGTTATTGAATCAGAAACTAAAGAGAAAACAGTGAAACTAATAGACGTTATGAACCAAATGGATTTAACAGATATCTACAGAACATTTCACCCTAAAACAAAAGAATAAACCTTCTTCTTAGCACTTCATAGTACCATCTCCAAAATTGGCCATATAATTGATCATAAAACAGGCCTTCACAGATACAAGAAGATTGAAATAATCCCATATATCCTATCAGATCACCATGGGCTAAGGCTCGTCATCAATAACAGTGAAAACAGAAAGCCCACATACACATAGAAACTGAAGAACTCCCCACTTAATGCTAACTTGATCAGGGAAGAAATAAAGAAAGAAATTAGAGACTTCTGGGAACTTAATGAAAATGTTGACATAGCATACCCAAACTTATGGGACACAATGAAAACAGTGCTAAGAGAAAATTCGTAGCACTAGTGCCCTGGTAAAAAAACTGGAGAAATCTTACATTAGCAACTTGACAGCACACCTGAGAGCTTCAGAAGAAAAAGAAACAAACACAACCAAGAGGAGTAGAAGGCAGGAAATAGTCAATATCTGGGCTGAAATCAACCAAAAAGAAACAAAGAGAAAAATACAAAGAATCAACAAACCCTGAGCTGACCCCGTGCCACAGCTCTTTATACCCAAATACTGAAGGGAGAGAGTTGGTCTCCCAGGAGTGCTGACACACTTGAGAGCACAAGACCACCACTTCTATTGTGGGAAATATTAAAAAGAAGGAAATATTGCATGTTCCTGTGCTATGCCCTGGTTCTCTCAGCCCTGGCAAGTTGGCCAACCATACACTGATGAGCAATGGCCGACCTGGTTTTATCTCATGGAGCTCTGACTCAGAGCTCCATGATCTTTCCACCCAGCTTACTAGGTTCCCACTGATGGGTCTCTACCATGCCAGCCCCATGCTTCAATAACCCCATGGCCTCTGTGGTGTATATCAGGCAAACCCATAATTTTGCCACTGTAGTTTTCTCTCTGGAACCCAGATGAACCTCCAGTTGAAGGAAAACACAACACAAACTTAGCTCAGAAACAATAGCAACTCAATTTCTGGGTGCAACAACTAAAACCTAATCTTGTAAGCGTTATCAAAATCTAATTCCTCTGGTGGTGAATCTTTGCAGATCAGCCATAATACCAGGAGACTCTTGCAGTTACAACTAACCTATCTGTTGTCCCTGTTCCAAAAAAGACCTCTCTCGCTCCTCCTCCTCTCTTCCCCTCTCCAACCCAGAAGTCCCTCCTCCTCACCCAGTTATTGGCTTCTTTATTCATTAGAGGATTGGTTCACAAGAAGTCACATGAGTATGTAGCTCACCCTTTGTCTGAAGCCCCACCCAGGAGGGCTGAATTAGCAGAATACAAACAGCCCCAGGGTTATCCACAACACACTTCTGCTCAAAATCTTGGCCAAAGAGGGACATTCACAGAGCCATCAGAACAAAGGAACCAAGGAACAACTTGGGATGGGATCCTTCTGGTTTCCATCTTCACCGTGGAGCTGATCCTGTGCCACAGCTCTCCATATCCAAATTCCTCCTGGAGAGAATTGGTCTGTCTCCCAGGAGTGCTGACTCACAGGCTTACAGGAGGGACAAGCCGCAGTCAAAGACAGCAATACCAGCTAAAATCACAGATAATCAGATGGCGAGAGGCAAGGGCAAGAACATAAGAAACAGAAACCAAGCCTATTTAGCATCATCATACCCCAGTTCTCCCACCACAGTGAGCCCTAGATATCCCAAAACATTGGAAAAGCAAGATTCTGATTTAAAATCACATCTTATGATGATGATAAAGAACTTTAAGAAGGCCATAAGTAACACCCTTAAAGAAATAAAGGAGAACACAAGTAAACAAGTAGGAGCTCTTAACAAGGAAACACAAAAGTCCCCTTAAGGATTACAGGAAAATACAACCAAACAGATGAAGCAATTGAACAAAACCATCCAGGATCTAAAATTGGAAATATAAATAATAAAGAAATCACAAAGGGAGAAAACTCTGGAAATATAAAACCTAGGAAAGAGATCAGGAGTCATAGACACAAGCATCACCAACAGAACACAAGAGGTAGAAGAGAGAATCTCACGTGAAGAACATACCATAGAAAAGATTGACACAATAGCCAAAGAAAATGCAAAAAGAACAAAGCTCTTAACACAAAACATTCAGGAAATCTAGGACACAATGACAAGACCAAGCCTAAGACTAATAGGTATAGAAAAGAGTGAAGATTGACAACTTAAAGAAACAGTACATATATTTAACAAAATTATAGAAGAAAACTTCCCTAACCTAAAGAAAGAGATGCCCATAAACATACAAGAAGCATACAAAGCTCCAAATAAATTGGACCAGAAAAGAAATTCCTCCTGTCACATAATAGTCAAAACACCAAATGCACAAAACAAAAAAAGAATATTAAAAACAGTAAGGGAAAAATATCAAGTTACATATAAAGGCAGACCTATCAGAATTATACCAGAGTTTTCACCAGAGACTATAAAAGCTAGAAGATCCTGGACAGATGTCATATAGACCCAATGAGAACACAAATGCCAACCTGGGCTACTGTACCGAGCAAATTTCTCAATTACCATAGATGGAGAAAACAAGATATTCCATAATAAAACCAAATTTACACAATACCTTTTCACAAATCCAGCCCTACAAAGGATAATAGATGAAAAAAACTCCAACACAAGGAGGGAAACTACACCCTAGAAAAGGCAAGAAAGTAATCTTCTTTCAACAAAACCAAAAGAAGATAGCCACACAAACATACTTACACCTCTAACAACAAAATAACAGGAAGCAACAATCACTATTCCTAAATATCTCTTAACATTAATGGACTCAATATCTCAATAAAAAGACATAAACTAACGAAGGATCAACAAAACCAAAAGCTGGTTATTTGAGAGAATCAACATGATAAATAAACCCTTATCCATACTAACTAAAGGGCCCAGAGTCAGTATCCAAGTTAGCAAAATCAGAAATGAAAAGTGAGACATTAAAACAGAAATGGAGGAAATTAAAAGATAAAATCATCATATCGATTTCAAAAGCCTATATTCAACAAAACTGGAAATTTTATATGAAATAGATAGTTTTCTAGACATATACCACATACCAAAGTTAAATCTAGAACAGGTAAACTATCTAAACTGGTTTATATCCCATAAGGAAATAGAAAAAGTCATTAAAATATCTCCCAACCAAAAAAAAAAAAAAAAGCCCACAGACATACAGATTTAGTGCAGAATTCTACCAGACCTTCCAAGATGATCTAATATCAATATTCCTCAAAGAATTCCCAAAAAATGTAGAGACAGAAGGAACACTACCTAATTCATTCTATGAAGCCATAATTATTCTGACAACTAAACCAAACAAGGACCCAACCAAAAGAGAGAACTTCAGACCAATCTAGCTTATGAATATTGATGCAAAAATGCTCAATAAAATTCTTGTAAACCGAATCCAAGAACAAATAAAAAACAACATTCACCATGATCAAGTAGGCTTCATCCCAGTGATGCAAGGTTGGCTCCATATATGAAAATCCATTAACATAATCCATTATATAAACAAAATCAAAGAAAAATCACATGATCATTTTATTAGATACAAAAAGAGCATTTGACAAAATACTGCAGCCCTTCATGCTAAAAGTATTGGAGAGATCATGAATTCAAGGTTCATAACAAACATAATAAAAACAATTCACTGCAAACCAGCAGCCAATATCAAATTAAATGGAGAGATACTTGAAGTAACCCCACTAATATAGGGGAGAAGACAAGGATGACCACTCTCCTCATATCTATTTAATATAGTACTCAAAGTGCTAACTAGAAAAATAAGACAACAAAAAGAGATCAAGGGAATACAAACTGGCAAAGAGTAAATAAAGGTATCACTATTTGCAGATGATATAGTATACATAAGCAACCCCCAAAATTCTACTAGCGAAATTCTCCAGATGATAAACAACTTCAGCAAAGTGGCCAAATATAAAACTAACTCAAATAAATCAGTAACCTTCTTTTATACAAATGCAAAACAGGCTGAAAAAGAAATTAATAAAACAACTTCTTTCACAAAGCCACAAATATAAAATATCTTGGGTTAACTCTAACCAAGTAAAAGGCCTTTATGACAATAACTTCAAATCTCTCAAGAAGAAATAGAAGAAGGTCTCAGAAAATGGAGAGATCAATTCTGCTCACGGATTGGCCAAATTATCATAGTAAAAATGGCCATCCTACCAAAGGCAATCTACAGATTCATTGGATTCCCTACCAAAATCTCAACACAATTCTTCAAAGGCAAAAAGCAATTTTCAAGTTCATCTGGAAAGGCAAAAACCCCAGAATAGTGAAAACAATTCTTACTTATTTTCTTTTTTATTGGATATTTCTTTATTTATATTTAAAATATCATCCCCTTTCCCAGTCTCTTCTTCCCTGGAAACCTCCTATCCCATCCTCCCTCCCCCTAATTCTATGAGGGTGTACCCCCACCCACCCACCCTCTCCCACATTTTTGCCCTGGCATTCCCCTACACAGAGGCATCGAGCCTTCACAGGACCAAGGGCTTCTACTCCCATTGATGCCCCACAAGGCCATCCTCTGCTATATATCTGGTTGGTGCCATCGGTCCCTTCCTTCATATATACTCTTTGATTGGTGGTTTAGTCCCTGGGAGCTATGGGGTGGTCTGATTTGTTGATACTGTTGTTCTTCCTATGGGGTTGCAGACCCCTTCAGCTCCTTCTGTCCTTTCTCTACTGCTCCATTGGGCACCATGTTCTCAATCCAATGGTTGGCTGCGAGAAACAGCTTCTGTATTTGTCAGGCTCTGGCAGAGTATCTTACGAGACATCTATATCAGGCTCCTGTCAGCAAGTACTTTTTGGCATCCCCCAATAGTGTCTGCGTTTGGTGATTGTATATGGGATGGATCCCCAGATGGGGTATTCTCTGAATTGCCTTTCCTTCAGTCTTTGCTCCACACTTTGTCTCCATATTTCCTCCCATGAGTATTTTGTGCCCCATTCTAAGAAGAACTGAAGCATCTACACTTTGGTCTACCTTATTCTTGAACTTCATGTGGTCTGTGAATTGTATCTTGGGTATTTCGAGATTTTTGGCTAATATCCACTTATCAGTGAGTAAACACCATGTGTGTTCTTTTGCAATTGGGTTACATCACTCAAGGTTGATATTTTCTAGTTCCATCCATTTGCCTAAGAATTTCATGAACTCATTGTTTTTAATAGCTGAGTAGTACTCCACTGTGTAAATGTACCACATTTTCTGTATCCATTCATCTGTTGAAGGACATCTGGGTTCTTTCAAGCTTCTCACTATAATAAATAAGGCTGCTATAAACATAGTGGAGCATGTGTCCTTGTTATATGTTGCAGCATCTTTTCAGTATATGGTCAGGAGTGGTATAGCTAGATCCTCAGGTTGTACTAAGTCCATTTTCTGAGGAACAACCAGACTGATTTCCAGAGTGGTTGTACCAGCTTGCAATCCCACCAACAATGGAGGAGTGTTCATTCCTCTTTCTCCACATGTTTTCCAGCATCTGCTGTCACCTGAGGTTTTGATCTTAGCCATTCTGACTGGTATGAGGTAGAATCACAGGGTTGTTTTGATTTGTTTTTTGTTATGACTAAGATGTTGAATATTTCTATAGGTGCTTCTTGGCCATCCAATATTTCTCAGTTGGGAAATCTTTGTTTAGCTCTGTATCCCATTTCTAATAGTGTTATTTGATTCTCTGGAGACTAACATCTTGAGTTCTTTGTATATATTGGATATTAGCCCTCTATCAGATGTAGGATTGGTAAAGACATTTTCCCAATCTGTTGATTGCTGTTTTGTCCTACTGACAGTGCCTTTTGCCTTATGGAAGCTTTGCAATTTTATGAGATCCCACTTGCCAATTGTTGATTTTAGAGCATAAGCCATTGGTGTTCTTTTCAGGAAATTTTCCCCTGTGTTCATGTGTTCGAGGCTCTTTCCCACTTTCTTTTCTATTAGTTTTAGTGTGTCTGATTTTATGTGGATGTCCTTGATGCACTTTGACTTGGAGACAGGGGGGTACGAGGAGTTATGGAATGTGGAATAGTCTGAGGGTAGACTGGACGAAGAATAAAATTTTAAGTGAAAAAAAATTAAATAAAAAGAAGAAATATATAAAAAATCTTTTTCTTATTAAGAGTTGCTTCTTCATAGCAATAGAACTATAAATAAGGCAACAACTACCATTTTCATGTACTGTAGAATATAGATTATTGTTCAACAAATGAGGGAACAAATTTTCCCTATTGGAAAGTGATATTTTGTGTATAGCTTACAATGACACAAACTTGTGGTTCAAGTTTGGAGAACGTTCATGTAGTTCAAAAACAAGCTCACAGAAGGGCTAGTTCTTCAAAGTCTCATCTTATACCTTAAAAACAATCTCCTCTGCTATTAACAGCTTTTTCTACTTTCAAACTTAGTAAGGTGAAGATTGTCCCAGTTGAGTTGGATTAATAGTTCTTCAAGCATTTTTAGGATGTTCTGAGATCCATCTAAAGCATATACTTACAGAGATCAAATCCCATGTAGGCAGGCAACATCTTTACATTTCTCATTGTCTTATGGCATAATTACTGTAGCACTTCTCATTAAAATCAAGGGTTGACTTCCTCTACATTAGACCACAATGGGAAACATTGCTTTTAAATAAGAATATCAAAAAGATTATGAGTTAACAAAAATCTTTATTTCCTGTCATATCAATAATTTAGAACAAATGATTTTTATAACCATTTTGAGGATCAAATTTATTATTCAAATGCTTATAAACGTTATATTGATGTTTGTCAATTTTCATTTCAATTTTTGAGAATTAAATACATGAGTAGTTTATTTTGTAGTCATCATTCCTTATTATCTCTATCTTTGATTTATAGATAGGAGTAAAGTATTATTTGATTTATTTAAATTGGAATCAGTTTATCTTAAATATTATGTTTAGTATTATATTAAATATTATTTAATCTAAAAATGTTAGATTAAACCTAAATCTGTTGTATATCTTAAAATTGTAGCAATGTTACCTCCCGATAAAAAAGTTATATGTCACTGCTCTGTGCCAAATATTTATCTTCCTAAGATATAGATGTTACTTCAATATTTACAGGGATCTTCGAACAGGTAACAAAATCTTCAGCCACCCACAGCACTTAATAACATGCTACAGTGTTTAACTTTAAGCTGTGGACATCTTTTACTATGCTTGGAGACATTTCTACATTACTTATAGTACCAAATCACTGTAACTATATGTAAAAATAAATGTACTGAATTGTGGCCAAGAACAAATATCAAAATATCCCTGTGTATTCATGATACCTTAAAAAATAATAATTTGTAGATTTGGTGGATGTAAAGCACATAGATGAAGAACATAGGCATGTGGAAAGCCAAATGGAACTTTACAGATTTAGCACAGTTTAAAATTTTCAGCATGGTTTTCTAGTTTCACTTCACTATTTTTTTTTTGTGAACTGCATTTCTCTTTATATGCCTCTAAAGATCCAGGTTCCCACTTTTCCTTTCAAATATTTTCAAATGAATCATCCCCATGACACTTAGCTCACATATCTCTGAAGTTGTCACCTAGGAAACTGCTCCTTATTCTTGGTCCTTAGGTTCTTCCGGATGTTTCCTGAGGTCATGACTATAGGATTGGTATTCTTGTTCTGCTGCCCCAACATCATGACATTTATTACAAAAATGATTACATGTGGGGCTAGGGAGAAGTCTCAGCAATTAAGAGCATCTTATGTATAGAATCATGCCATGTGTAAGAAAAGTCCTTTAGCTTATAAACACATTCAGCAAAGTGACAGCAAAAGACACATGAAAACCCAAATCATTGGCCATTCTTCCTGTAAATAGCAAACACATTGAGAAAAAATTATGAAAACCATCCTATTCACAATAAAATCTAGCTAAGAGCATAAAGTGTTTATATGACAAAATATTTAAGAGATTGAAAAGAAGTTAAAGGAAACAACAGAAGATATAAAGATCTTCCATGCTTATGGACTAATAGGATTAATATTTTGAACTTGACCAGCCTAACAAAAGCCACTACAGATTAAATATATTCAAAACAAAAATTTCAATAAAACACTTCAGATTGAAAAAAAATCTTAATTATTCATGAGGAAATGTACACACAATCAACAATTCTAAAAACAGCATAGTTAAATCAACAATAAATGAACTATTGTAGTTCTCACCAAGACAGATTTAAATTTATATTACAAAGCTGTAGTGCTAAAAACAGGATGGTGCTGACATAAATCTAGATAAACTGAAAAAAATGGAATTGAACTAAGAACTCAGATGTGAGTCCACTGAAACCAATGGCCATGCAAATTTTGACACAATACCAAGAAATACATATTGTAGAAAAGATAGTTTCTATAACAAATAGTGCTGGGCAAATTGAATAGCTATACACAGGAGAAGAGAAACTAGATCCTTATTTCTTTACCAACTAAGAAGCTCAATTGTAGATGAATCAAGGACCTCAATACAAAACTTGAAACACCAAATCTAACAGGGGAAAAGTAGGCAATACACTTGAACTTACAGGCAAAGGAGAAGACTTTCTAAACAGCACCTAAAGTGCTGGAAGTCCAACAATCAACAGTTTAGACTATAGGAACCTAAGACGCTTCTTACAATGTAAAATATCATTGTTCTAGTGAAGAGGTAGCATACAGTATTAGGAAAATTTTTGAACGACTATAAATTTTTTCAGAGGGTTAGTATCTAGAATATACAAGGAGCTCAGAAAAGTTAAACATCAAGAACACAAATAACCCAGTACAAAAATGAAACTTGGATCTAAACAGAATTCTCAAATGTTCAAATGTTAAGTGGCTTAGAAATATTTAGCAATGTTCAGGACCCTTAGATCTCAGTGAGATGAAAATTCAAATACTTTTGAGATTTCATCTGATTTCTATCAGAAAGGTAAAGATTTAAATAATAATAAATAATAATAACAAATATAGCAAATGATTATTCACTGATAACATGAGTACATCATGGTAGAACCACTATAAATTTTGTATGGTGATTCCATCAAAGATGGACATATACCTACCACATGATACTGCTCTTAGGAGTAGACAAAAGAACACTAATTGTACATTAATACAATTTGAAGATTCAATTCTTCTATAGCTTTAAAGATTAAATTAAAAATTAATGTCCTTGAATTCAGTAAACATTAATTTGATATTTTTACTTCAGGTGAGAACTTACTATTCCCATAACATGCAAATAAATGTTATTTATATTTGCTAGAAAATATAAGGAAGCAAAGGGTATTTCTACTAATTATTAATTCTTACCCTATATCTTTATTTTCATATTTTAATTTTCCTTAAATATTAACATTTCACCATTAAATGGCAGTCTTGATTTTTTATTTTAAAAATTTCATGATAACTCCTCTAGTGCAGAAAATTTAATGTTCCAGAAGAATTAAGATTCTGTTTAATTTTTTTAATTTGAGTTATTAAATTTAATACTCTTGTTTCCCAATCAAAATATAGTAGAATGGCATTCCCTTTAATAGCCTTGAGAATGTCTGAGTATCACTTTTTTTTTTCCTGCATGGAATTACAGTTATCTAATGCAGCAGCCAGGTCAACTTAGAATTTCCTATTAATCTGAATAATTTAAGTTCCAGCTTTAGAGAAATCCAGACAGACTGCTATTTATGTGAAAAGTGATTCCATGATTCATATGTATAAAGCTTTAGCACATATAATAGTATTTATGATGGCTTCATTTTATACAGGAAAATGTGGATGTTTATGTAGAGATCTTGACCACCTGGACCAATGGTGCAGCTCTAGGTCTATGTGGTTCCAAAGTTACTGTTTCAAGGTTTATTTGGCCACATTAATTTGTTCATAGTGGAGAAAAGATCATCAAATAGTGTCTTAGTTTTTTGAGGCAAAGCATCTGAAGTTAGAAAGGTAATTTGAAGAGTTAGTGAGTGACTATTTACTCCAACAACCTTAGTTATTGACATATGTTTATAGAAATACATATATATTGGAATTGTTTGATTGTTCATTTATTTGACTGGCTGTGTCTAGTTTTCATCTCATGAGAGTAGGTCTGAGCAAATACTAAATAATCCCTGCCAAAAAAAAGGTGATATCCAACACTTATGAAAGACATAGACTCTTATAAAACATGAATCTATGGCATGCTAATAACACAATTTATATCAATTCAACAATAACTTAATTATAATAACAGTAAAATAGACAGTAAGATATAGTGTACTTTTAGTCAAATAAAAGTCATTCCATGGATTCTGGATATTGTGTAAAATATATTCTACATTGAAACATATTACAGGAGCTTGTGAAGTCACATCACAAAAGAAATTTATAAATGACTAAATTTTCTACATACATTAAGTGAGGGGATTAAGGTAGGTAAAATATGTCAAGTAGAGAAAGCTCTTCTTTGTGTATCAGATGGCATATTATTATTGTCTGTAGGGCTGATAGAGCCTATTTGTCATCCATCTTATCGGACTGAAATTATAATTATATATGCATACTGCTACATATTCTTAACATGAAACAAACTTTAATAAATATTATACACAGAATAATAAATTTATATTTGTTTATTATAATTTACTGCTAAACTATTCAAATACTACCAGAAATAAAAATAAACTATGAACATAGTTTGAGATTTAGGTGATTTTTGAATTAGGAAATGTTCTTAATCAATTCTCTCTTTGGAATAAGTACTCCAAGACTATGGTCTTACCTGATGAAAATTCCTTATTTAATGTTAAGAATTCTCTATAATCTACAACGACAACAGCTTTTTATTTGTTAAATTAATTTAGCACTTACCAATGGATCACAATGAATGTTAGCACTAGTCATATTTCTGATAAATCTCTATGCCAAATCATTTTCTTCCAAAGCATCTAAATGCTTTGTGCATTAAAACACATAGTTTTATTGTTTGCTTGTCTTGTTTTGTTTGTTTGTTTGTTTAACAAAATCTATGTTCAGGACAATTAAGAATATTTTGTATCTCAGTTGTTTCATACTGGGGTATTCTAGAGAATTAGGCCAATGTTCACATAAAGAAGAACATCAAGTGTTTTCTTCATTTCCTCTTCATCTTTATTTTTTGATACATAGTCTCTCATTGAACTTGAATTGTTCTCATTTGACAAGGCAGACTGACAAAATGCTAGAGAAACTCTGGCTTCCCAGACTCCCAACTACATAGGCTAAGATTATAGACAGTATCCTGCATGCCTACATTGGGAAGAGTATCCAGTCTCTTCTTCTAAGCCTTTTGACCAATTATACATCTTTGAGCCCAATCCTAAGAAATTATTGGCAGTAGATAGTAGATAGGGTATGGAGAATCATTTCTTGAGGGTGTTCTCATTTCTAACTTTACAGTGTTCCAGTAGATAGCCCATGCCCATACAAATGTAAGCAACATGGTCCTAGTGAGGTGTATAAAAAGACATAAAGTTGTGATGGAACATGTTGGGAGGCTATGGGGCAGGTATAATCATATTTCATTCTATATGTACATGAAATTTTCAAGAATAAAGAGACAGTATGATTAAAATATGAAAACTGGTTGATTTCCCATTTTTCACCAGAAAAGATAGCATTCTATGTATATTGCTAAGTGACTCACAGTTTTTCTTTGATGATACCCCTCAATATCTTACACATTGAAATCTACAGGATGGTTAGGTACTTTATTTGGATTTGATTTTCTGCAGTTGACTTATTTAATTATTCATCTGCATCATCTAATTTTTAAATATGACAATGAAGCTAAATAGATTTCTGAATATCAATAAAGACTACAAAGCTCACATATTTATGTGGGTTGGATTATTTCCACTTGTAGAATGAATGGTGCAAAGGTACTTATTTTAAGATCTTAAATAATTATAGAATACTCATTTTGCATCAAACTATGTAACAGTAACAAATATGTGTGCAGGAAATTATGTTTTGAAATTGTAAATGAAGATTTATTTCTTATTAAAGTTTCAAATATTTCAAAAATCAGGTCCATATAGAAAGTGGTTTTCTTCTTCATATTTTAGAGAAACTCTCTGTAGGTTCCTAAGTTTAAGCTCACAATGCTCTGGCCTCAGTGTCCTATGATGGCATTACAAGGGAGCCACACCATCTCCAGTCAAATTCCATTATTATTTACCTAGAGGAAATAGTCATAGTTTTACTGGTGATCTCATGTTGTGATCCTTCAACTCCATTGAAAAAATTCTGCTATGACTCCCTCCCTTCAAATGTAGACACACTAACAAAATAGTGTTCCTAAATTTCATCTTCAATGAAATAAACAAGATAATAAAAAGAGATAGACATTTTTATAAGTAATATAATCACCTATCAGTAAAGATATTAGCAATGATTAATGCAAAATCTACAAGTAATATTAAATTTTATCCAAAACCCTCAGTCATTTACAAATGCATAACTTTTCCAAACTGTCACTACTATGCCAGCAGTGTCATCTAATAAAGTAATTATACATTATGAAAATTCCAATTTACTTAGTACACATGCACAAATAATGTTTTTGGAAAATTAAGAAACTTATTTTAAAGGAAAAGCTAGCACTATCCAATAACTTGGAACAAATGAGCCTAGAAGTACTGCAGTCATGGCTGCCATTTTCAAAGACATGTGGGCCAGCAAGCAAGTTCTTCTTAGAGCTGGAAGGACAAGGAAGCAGGTATATATGGAACAATATGTTTGTTTCAATTGAAACAGACTCTATGGAAAATAATCATTATACCCAATAATCATGTTCTGGTATTAGTTTTTAGTTGCCATCTGTGAGGTTTGTCCTCCTAAAATGTTCTCATGCTTCTTCTGATCCCTATGACCTTGCAGTACCAGGCTGATTGTGCCTCATTTCAATGAAAATATGTAAGGTGACTTTATAATGTTTGTTACAAGGAAGGGCAATTTTAAGTGTTAGCTATTAGTGTCTCAGGAAACCCTGCACAAACACAATTAAATAGTTCATTTCAAATTTTATATCAATTATTTAAAATCAACAGAATTGCTATGGTAACAACCTATTACACAAAGCAACTGTTTCCAAACAACTTATTTTAGAATTGAGTTCTCAAATCAAAATGAGTGAATAAAAAGATGGAAGGGCTTTTTGAAATATTTAAACTTTCCAAAACTAAAATCATTTACCTACTTAATGATTAGATATAAATAGACCAGCTTTTAGGCCAGACCAAATGTCTTCATTTAAAAGCCATTCACATTTAGCTGCTGAACTTTACCATAGAATTTCAAGGGAAAGTAATTATAGAGACATTTTGAATTTAAAGCCACACGGGGAAGTAATTAAAGGTAATAATAACCATATTTTATGAACAAAGATATATAAAATAAATTCTGTATCTTATTTAAATACTTATTTAAATGAACAACGTTAAAAAGAATGATGGTGAACATGGCTTTTTGGTTACAATGAGAAAAAAATATGTCATTAGCAAAACCTCTATTTCTAGATATTTAACATACATAAAGTTAAACATATTGCACTGTGCTATCTAAAAACATCTTTCAAATATGATATAGAAACAAATAAATATGGCACAATAATTTTTTTGGCTATATATCATGAAATAAATGATAAGAACCCTCTTTGTGGAAGCAGCTATTCTCTGATCATTATGTTTTGGGGATTACTCTTAGCTTTAACATTAAACTTATAGCTTTAGGAGTTCAGAGATGAAATAAATGGGTGTGTTTGTCAGTGTTTCTATTCCAGCACAAAACATCATGACCAAGATACAAGTTGTGGAGGAAAGGATTTATTCAACTTAAACTTCCAAATTGCTTTGCAACACCAAAGGAGGTCAAGACTAGAACTCAAGCAGGTCAGGATACAGGAGCTAATGCAGAGGCCATGGAGGGATGTTTCTTCTTGGCTTGCTTCCCCTGGCTTGCTCAGCTTGCTCTCTTATAGCACCCAAGACTTCCAGCCCAGGGATGGCCCCACCCAAAATTGGCCCTCCTCCCCATTGATCACTAATTGAGAAAATGCCCTACAGCTGGATCTCATGGAGGCATTTTCCCTCACCTGAAACATCTTTCTCTGTGATAACTCCAGCCTGTCTCAAGTTGACACACAAAACCAGCCAGAACAATGGGTGATCACAAAAATACATAAATAAATAAATAAACAAACATGGGAAGAAGAACAGAAGCAATATGGACAATGAGGACAATGGTGTGGCTACTTGGTCACTGTGTTATAATGCCATAATAGAAACCAGCATTTTGGATTCTACTGAAATGTATATTTTACAGGAAGTATAAAGTGCCGATGCATTATTTTTTAAACTTTTAAAATTGTATCACTAGTAAGGAGGCTTTAAAATATATACTTATCCTTGTGTTTGTTTATTATGTTAATGTGTAGCTTGTTTTTGGCTAAGTTCATGTGTAGTAGGTGCATGAAGAACCTTGTTCAGGCAAGAGAGAACATCTGTTCACTGGACAGGACTTATTGAATACTTGTGAGAGTATGAGACCTGTTTCCAGGCTCTGCAGAGCAGCATGGAGAGAGCAGTAGTTGTCAACTACTGGGCCATCTCTCCAGCAACAATACTGATTTCTAAAAGTCTGCAATATTCTACAGTAAAAATTGGATTTCATTTTTAATCTCACATGTTGATCTCTCAACAGTAGTACTGGACTTAAAGTATTTTGGTGGTATCACTAAACTGGTGATAATTTTTCTTCATATTTTATCAGAGCTTGACCAATACAGATGTGGATGCTCACAGCTAACCATTGGACTGAGCACGGAGACCCCAGTGGAGGAGTTAGGGGAAGGAGTGAAGGATCTGAGGGGGTTTGCAGCCCCATAGGAAGAACTACAATATCAACCAACCAGACCCCCAAAGCTCCCAGGGACTAAACCACCAGCCAAATAGTACACATGGAGGGAACCATGGCTCTAGTTGCATATGTAACAAAGGATTGTGTTGTCTGGCATCAATGGAAAGGGAGGCCCTTGGTCCTGTGGAGGCTCAATAACCCAGGGTAGGGGAATGGTAGGGCACAGAGGCTGGGGTGGGTAGGTGGGTGGGGGAGCATCCTTATAGATGCAGGGAAGATAGGGGAGGGGATTGATCAGGGGTTATTGGAAGGGAAACTGGGAAGAGGGATAACATTTAAAATGTAAATAAGTAAAATAACCAATATAAATAAATAAATACATAAATAAATAAATATTCTTAATTGTTTTCAACTTACCTCCTTTTCCTTTTCTACATTTCATATTGTGTATTAGGCTTACTAATATATTTCATTTATAATATGGTTGAGTCTGTTTTCCACAAAGTCCTAGAAATAGAATATGAACTAGAAGGATTATGTGAACTAAGTTCTACCAGAATTATTGCTCTTTTTCCCCTAACATTCTGCTTTATTTTTACTGAGTAAGGTAATCATGATGGATTTATTTTCCACTCCAGGATAACTTTCATCTCTGAAGGTTAGGGCCCCGATTAAAACAGGATTCTTGTGGATTTCTCCTATTCATTTCTCAGACATTCTCTGCCACATCTGACAGCTGCATTTCAGACATTCTTTAATCTCTAGCTCTCCACATGCAACAGTTCAGCCCTTTGACTGCTCACAGCACTGTGGACCATTCCTTCCCTTCCTCTACTTCTTTAGGTCCATGTGACTGCAAAGGTCTTTGTCTCATGGAAAATAGAGTCTATCACAGACTGACTTTGACTTTTCATAGCACCATGTGACTTCTATTTTCATGAATGAGACAAGGAAAACTTTAATTTATCCTGTGTCTTCAGAAGTTCCCTCATACCTGTTTCATTTTAAACACCGTTTAATCCTGGAGAGTTCCCTTTCTGACAGCACTTTTTCTAAACAAATTCAAATCTTCTCTTGTTATTTTATTACGTTTCCCTTCTATATACTGATGGGAATAATGATCTCCTCACTGTGGCTCCACGATCTCACTTGTCCATTACTTTCATCTGTAGCAATATATTTTTTGTCATTACATTTGTATTTTTATCAAAAATTACTGAGCAAAGTTATTAACGTTCATCTTTTCGGATATAATGGAGCAACTTTTCCAAAACTCTTTCATCCTGATAATCCTAAAAACATTTCCTGATAATTTCCACCATTCTTCCAAAGTCATGTTTTGTAGATTTCCATAATATCACCATTTAAATATATTTTGTGCTTTTTGATTGATTTCTCTCTGTACCTTATAATACTCGTGTTTAATTATCTTCAGTTTGTTACAGCTGCCATTTGTTTGCTTATTTTTATTTAATAATATCTTCAATTTCTTTTATATTAAACACTTTCAATGTAATAGTGAGTTGCAGAAGTAAGTCCTCATGTATAACTCCAATTTTTCTTCTTAAAGTTCAAATTTATTATGTTCATCCTCATAGCCAGCAAGATTCTAAATTTTTGAATATATGTAATAAAATTTACTTTGTTTCCTAAAATTTTATAATTATGTTAAAGTTATTCCACTCTGAGATTCTTGTCACATGGTCCTACCATTCACTTCAAACTGTGTTTTCTGATATGTTGATTTATCTTACATAGACTCAATGTGATTTTTGCTTTCATGTTCATTAGTAAATATGAAATATGCTCCTTCATTTTTACCCATACTGGGTTACCTCATTCAAGCAGCTTAATCTCCTGCTTGTAAAACAGAAGCTCTATAACACTTCAAGCTCTCATTAGTCTGACCTCACCTCAGCTTATTCTGGTCCCACTCCAAAGCACAACTCACAGTAAATCTAAAATTAATTCTTCACTACATACGTTTGAAATTATCTGGATCTATGAACTTGGCAAATAATGCTGATTTATTCTTTTGAAATTCTTAGAGTAGTTGTATCAATTTTATGGAGTAGCTGATTAATAAAATCTCCATATACAAATTCTGTAATATTAAATGCAGTCAAAACAAATCAGCTCTATTTAAGATCATCATTATCCACATGATGGTATAAATTTCTTCTAAACACTTGCAGTAATTCTGATAATGCTAGAAAACTCTGCCCCCAAAACAGAACAAAACAAAATTGTTAAAACATTGATTACTTGATATAATTGCATCTTCAAATTTGTTCCTAAAAATTGTGTGTGGGTGGGTAACTATGTGTGTATGATATACAGTGTGCATTTGTGGAGGCAGAGGACAATTTTGGAGGTGAGTCTCCTCTACCATGAAGGTTCTGGAGACAGAATTAATGGCAGCAGGCTTGAATGGCAAGCACCTTTACCTGTTAATCCTTCTTTTTAACCTCGCTGTTGGACTCCTTAGACACACTAAAGTCTGTCTCTTTCTACAGTAATTACAGGTTATCATCCAGTGCTAGATTCTACTCCAGTTTCCACCTTCTCAGTTTATTCTGCTACAAAGTGAACATAATAATACTTCAAACTGCCCAGTAGATATTAATAACCTTGAAGAAATCACAAAATTTTCTTCAATTTGTTCAAGAACCTGGCATCATGTCCTTCATATTAGGTCATGTAATACGTCATTGTTGAATGAAGCAAGTGATTTCTTCACTGTAATTACCCAAGTCCATAAAGTTTCATGATCAGTACTACCATATTTGGTAATTCTTCATTTGTATATGAGATTTCATCTCCTGTTGAGAATACTAACTGCTTTTCAAATAGAATGGCCTGTTCTTATTTGTATCAACTGCAGAAAGTCAGAAAATGTACCCCACAACACCTGTTACTGATGTCTAATGGCATCTATAATAGAGTAGGACTATATAGCATATGGTAGGTGGTGGTTTACTTTGATATAATATCTAGTGTTCAAGAAATACTTCTGATAGTAAGTATATATCTGTTGATGGACTGAATTTGTATGATTTATCAGGTAGTACTATTTCATTGCATTTTCATAGATTTCATTCTGTAGCATAAATTGAAATTGAGTTTCATGCATCTTCCTGCCTCAGCCTCTAGAGATCTGAGATTACAGGTATCAACCACAAACTATTTTTAAAATAACCACATACGTAAATAAATAAATAAATAAATAAATAAATAAATAAATAAATACCTCAGTAATCATATTGCAAATAGGCTTAAACTACAGTATTTATTTATGTATTAAAGTAAGTTGTAGGATACTTATTACACTACTGATATTAACTTTGGTAATAATCCTGGTGTGCATTAGGATTCATCTACATCTCTAACAAAAACATAATAATTTTCAAAATTCCATCTGGTATTAAGGACAAATGAATGAATGCTCTATGAAGCAAACAAATGAACATGTCCTCTCATTTATTATTCTAGTAAGCTTATCATATATTTAAAGTAGTTTCAAAGTTCACATAGTATCAGCCTACTATCTTCATAAAGCAATTTAGCTTAATTTCCTTGCTGCCAATTGAGGGTTCAGAGCCACAGTACAAGTAAATGACATTGCATTTTTACTAGATCACTGACATTCTCCTCAAGAGACCTATACTGATAATTTCATGAATCTTTAAGACCCCCAATACCGTTAGAGAATGCAACTCCTCTCATAAAATTCAGTTAATCATGGAGCTCTTATGAGATCCCTTTGGATTCTTAATGAGCCAATAAATGCATTACTAAAATAATTTATAAGGCTAAGTAACTCATTCAACACATCACTGTGGCCAATTCAAAAAGGTGCTTCAGCAAAATTTGAAACCTCCCTAAGTCACAGACCTGAACACTCTATTCCACTTACCACTAACTGTTTGCCACACAGCTACACAGCTACACTCACCATCTAAACCTGATAATGCCACATTCACTAACTTCAATTTCTATTGGGAATTCCCTATGGAATTCACCCAGCAATCTTTTCATTTTTGATATCTAAGTAAATTGAATATGATTTTTGCTTTTATCATCAGTTATAGTAATTATTTTAAGAATGTTATTTGTTTTTTGTGCCTGGCATATTAAAATCTTATGTCATAGATTTAAATATTAATATGCTATCATAAACCTTACAGTCACAGTGATAGATTGGGAAAAGGAAAACCTGTGATTTTCATCAAGTTGAAAGTTGCACATGTTTTCCAAAACTTTATAACTAAACAAATTTAGTATATGGACTGGGCTTAGCCATAGAGTCAGAGATCGTAAGAGATGACAATGAAGACTTAAAGAAGTAAGTTATACCAACATTAGCTGCAGGAGGGTGCTCCATATGTATCAGTTCTCACATTTCTATCTAATAATAAGCTTATTCTTTTTGTTCTTACATGATGAATGTGACATTTTAAAAATACAGATCTTGATGAGCAATGCATTTAAATATCCTTTCTTTTATAACTCTCCTATATCAAATGGTAGGTCATTTTCAATTTTTCTTCTTATGTTTAACATGTAAGAATTATATTTTTATCTCCATCTGTTTTAATTGCTGGGAAACCTTGAACAAATAGGACTTCTATTATTCCCTACTGATACTGTCATTTTTTTAAGGACTATTTTATGATAGGTATGATTTCTATTTTGTGATATTTTACTACTTGTTGATGGATAGAATTTTAGTTTTTCCTGATTTATATGATTAATTTATATTAGTTTATTTATGCTATTTATGTGATTTATATTAGTTGTATAATTTGTTTGTGTTAATCAGGTATTAGTTTTATATTTATATTGTAATTATAATGTATTTATATTATATTTGTATTAGTTTACTTATATTATTTATATGATTTATGTTAGTTGTGTGATTTGTTTGTGTTAATCAAATATTAGTTATATTTTGCGATTTTAGTTCAAAAATAGCCATTGTGTTTATTATGTAGTAAGTCAATACATGAAATAATGATATGTGTATGGTAGATGGTATTTTCATTTTGTGGGTGAAAAAAATCTGATCATTATGGTTTGACTGAGAATCAAGAGTGAAGATACTGCAAATTTCATGAAGTCTTTGTTTTTAATAGCTGAGTAGTACCCCTTTGTGTAAATGTACCACATTTTCTGTTCCCTTTTCCTCTGTTGAGGGACATCTGGTTTTTTTCCAGTTTCTGGCTATTATGAATATGGCTGCTATGAACATAGTGGAACATGTGTCTTTATTACATGTTGGAGCATCTTCTGGGTATATGCCTAGGAGTGGAATAGCTGGGTCCTCAGGTAGTATTATGTTCATTTTTCTGAGAGTCCACCAAACTGATTTCCAGAGAGGTTGTATCAGCTTGCATTCCCACCAGCAATGGAGGAGTGTTCCTCTTTCTACACATCCTCGCCAACATATGCTGTCACCTGAGTTTAGCCATTCTGACTGGTGTGAGGTGGAATCTCAGGGTTGTTTTGATTTGCATTTCCCTGATGACTAAGGCTGTTGAGCATTTCTTAAGGTGCTTCTCAGCCATTTGAGTTTCCTTAGTTGAGAATTCTCTGTATAGCTCTCTTCCCCATTTTTTGATAAGGTTATTTGGATCTCTGGAGTCTAGCTTCTTGAGTTCTTTGTATACCTTGGATATTAGCCCTCTATCAGATGTGGGATTGGTAAAGGTCTTTTCCCATGGAACTTAAAAATATCATCCTGAGTGAGGTAACACAGTCACAAAAGAATAAACATAGTATGTACTCATCGATAAGTGGTTATTAGCCCAAAAGTTCGAAATACCCAAGAATCACTTTGCAGCAACCATAAGGCTGAGTGTGAGATACCAGATGGAGGACTTGCAGAAGTGACTCAAGGAGCTGAGGGAGTTTGCAGCCCCAGGGAGGGAGCAACAGTGGCAATTGGCCTGACCCTTTGATACTCCCGGAGACTTAATCACCAACCAAAGATTACACATGGAGGGATCCATGGTGCTGACCACATATGCAGCAGAAGAGGGTCTTGTTAGACATCAGGGGGAGCAGAGTCCCTTAGGCCTGAGGGTGTTAGATCCCCCAGTATAGGAGAATGCCAAGGAGGGAAGACAAGAGAGTGGATGGGTGGGTGAATAGCCCCATAGTGGCAGGAGGAAGGAGGAGGGAATGGGCAGGTTCCAAAGAGGAGATCTGGAAAGGGGGAAACATTTGAAATGTAAATAAAGTATGAAAAAAAGAAATGTAAATAAATAAAATATTCAATAAAAGAAAAAGAGATTGAAGATACTAATTATAATTTTCTCAGATTATATCCTTTATTATACTCACAATTTTCTACTCTTTAATTTTTTTATTTCCCTTAAATATTTCTAACTTCACCAGCAGATTTCTTCCTAAAATATGTGAGTTGATTTTACTGAACTATCTTTTCAGTTTTCATTATGGGAAAATAGTAGCCAGGTTTAGGATCTTATAATCCTTGGGATTAGAAGGCTGAGGCAGGAGGATCACCAATTTGAGGTCATCATGAACTACATGGTGAGTTCCAGGTCCCTCTGAGCTACATAAGAAGAGGTTGTCTAGCAACAGCAACAATAACTACAATTTGAATAATGAAAGCATAATTTACCAATGCAAGAAGTGGTAGCTGTACCAAGTAAAGTAGACAGGGTTCATGAGAGAATCAGGATATAACATATAAGTTCATTTTCAGTTACTATGATAAAGCATCATGACTAAAAGGAAAGAATGGAAGAATTTATTTTGACATCTGATTCCTGAACATGTCCTTATAGTTCCAGGAAAGCATGGCAACAAGTGGTCAGAACAGGAAGATGAGAAATCACTCTAAAAACACAAAGCAGAGAAGGTATTGACTTGAAAACATACCTCAAATGACTCACTTCCCCTAGAAGACTGTCCTCTAATGATTTCATAGCCTTCACAAACAGTGCCACTAGCTGGGGATTAAGTGTTCAAATACCTGAGTTTACGAAGGACATTTTTTATTCAAACCATGAAACATATAATCTCTGTTTCTTAAGATGTTTGGGGGAAAATTAAAATTATTTTCTTATACAGAATCATGACAAACTATGAAGCCAATATTATGTCTATATCTTTAAATACAATGAGGAAATTTTAATTGTTCAAAATTTTGAAGGTTGTTTTTTCTACAAATGTTTTCAGTGTAGCACCAGAAAAACCCAGTGAAACAATTTCTAAAGAAAATTTCTTTACTTTTTAACATTAAATTTTTAATTATATGAATTAAATGTACTGTTAATACTGTTATCGACTCATGGTATACATGTAACTATATTCTTTCTTAAACATAGACAGATGCTGAAAATAAAGTTTATATGAAGCCTCGTATTTTTAGTCTGTAAAATCTCCAATGGTTACTCTAAAATTTGTTTTGTGCTGATAAGAAATGTACATTAGGTCCTCTCTTGTTAAATACACTGTATAAAGAATGTTTGCATTGTGTCTGACCACATAAATTATTTTCAAGACAATGAAGAAAAAAGCTTCAACTTTGGAAGTCTGAATTGACAGCATTCAACCACTCATCTCCACATGCCATGGAAAAACAGCACTGACAGAAACGTCAGAGAAAGATTTATTCAGGTTGGTATTAATTGTCCCAAGTTTCTTTTGTGGAGTTAACAGGTAGTTTCAATTCACATAATAGTGAAACAATGGTGGCTTCTGAGGTTTGCATGCTTCTCAACACAGGCCATTTTGATCAGGCCTTTGTTCTGCCCACTGTCAGTTCTGCTTCTACAAGATGTGGTAGACCAATTTCAATCACTCTCATTCCTTGAAGGGAGTAGCTACATTCCCAAAAGATGATTAATCTTGTTCAGAAATGCAGCCTCATCACAGGGAGGGGTATCTAGAGAGGGGGGTATAGACTGCCTCACTGGGGTTGGTCTCTTCTCTTGGGGGATATTTTCTTTAAGCAATGATAAAAACATGTTGATAGATCCATCTTTTACTTTCTAAAATGCTGGGCAACACTAGGGAAAGTTGTGTTGAAGAACTGGCCACTAGCAGTGAGGGAAAGAGGGAAATGATTTAGGCTGGAACTGTCTCCTCCCTTAAATCATATACAGAAGAAATTAAAGGAATGAAATACAATAGAGTTTGATATTTTCTATTTGTCACTTCATTCCAAACTAATATAAAAATGCATTCACAGTTCTATAAAATTTTCAACTTGAGAGACATGGCATTTTATCAAATTTAACATTCTTAATTTTCTAGATGAACAATCCCAAGGCTGATGGTGTTTCTTGTGTGGGAGTTTAATAATATGAAATCTAAAACTATTAAGTAGTGTTGGGCTAAGGAATTAGGCAGAATCCAACATGGAAAGTCTCTATTAACAAGCATTAGTTACCCGATTTTCTGCTATTAGTTTGAGTTCTCACAAGCTGATACCCATAGACATCCAAATTCCTTTCCATTGTGTAGTCCCTTCTCCAAAATTATATTATTCTTCATTAAAAGTGGTATCCAATCTGGAATCCAACAGCTAAAGAGACATCTCAATAGCTTAAGTGCTTATATCTCTCACAGAGGACTTGGTTTTAGTTCCTACCATGAACACAAGCTCTTACAACTACCTTTGACTACAGTTTAAGAGGACCTGAAACACTTCTTGCCTCCCAAGTTTTCTGCACACATGTAATACATATAATCCCATGGAAGCAAACACAGATACACACATACACATACCCCCCCACACAATTAATATATAAATAAAGGTATTATTTAAAACTTTTAAACTGGAAATAATCTGCTTATTACTAATGTAGGAGGCAGAGACGAGACAGTCAGAAGTTCAAGGCTAGCCTGAGCTACATAAACAGATACCTTTAAAATTTTAGTGATGGGTTATATCTCCATGGACTGTGAACATCTAGCATTACCAAACCACAAAGCTTGATTTCGAACATTGCATTCATATACACAGGCACACATGAGAGGAGGGAGGGAGGGAGGGAGGGAGATAGAGATTTTCTGGAAATGCCTTTCTATTGCTTTTTCCTTGTTACTCTGTCTTCTGCTATGTGAGCACCTTCTAGAGAAGAAACAGATTAAGTAGGGAAGTAGAAGGCAAAACTTGATTTATATCATCATATGATCCTCAACATTAAGATTAGAGAAAAAAATCCCAGCTCCCAAACTAACAACCCAATCAGCATAATCTGTGGGAAGATAGCATACAAAGAGACTTTCTTATAAATCTACCAAATGGTTATGCTATGGTGATCCAATGAGCCTGTGAGCATCTGGTTCTTCCTCTCAAAAACTTTGCTAGGATGAATGACCCCTTCATTTCCCAACTACTGTGGAAGTAAGTGAATGATACTCTGCAGGGGAAAGAAATACCTCAAATTGAAAGCAAGTATTGAACTAGATATAAAATGAAGTTTTAATGATGTGGTGTGTTGACATCATTGTGGATGATATCACGGACTAAGAGTCCATTATTTCTTTTTGAGAAAACTTACAAATTTTCATGTAACTTTAATTTCTCAAACCTTATTTTTAATGATGGTTCTTAAACACTTTAACACTCCTTGTAGCCCACCACCCATCAGAAGTAGTGGAAAAGAAAAAGGGAAGAGGACCAGTTAGAAAGGCTCTTTGGAGCAACTCCCATCTGTGTTGTCTGGAAATCAGCAGTTTAATTCACAGATAAATAGCAGCTCCACTTGCAACCCCTTCACAGACCCATACCAGCATTCCAGTTTGGTAGAGGAGGGTTAACAATAATGGTGACACAACCTAGCAGAGGCATCCATGCCTTAGCCTCAGCTCCAGTCAGCAGGAGGAACTAGGAGGAACACCAGAAGTTCTCAGCTATGCCTCTCTCAGGAACATGAAGATCAGCTAAGACTTGAAACCCACAAGTGTCACACAGCTAGCTGTAACCAATAAGACAAGCTCTGTCCTCGTCATTCCCTGAAGTCCTATTATATCCCCCAAACATCACATGTCTTTCTTGTGTCTTGCCTCAGCATGTGTATTTCATCAGCCTGAGTCTTCAAAAGTGGCAAGAAACTGTAGTACACCACCAGAAGTTTTTTGGTGTGTTTCTCTCTTGGGAGTCCTGACAAATGCAGCTCAACTATGCCATATAAGTCAGACCAATATATGTTTGTTGTTAGTAAATAATTTTTTTTATCACGTGCATGCTTTAGCAGAACATACTCTCTCCTGTGTGTGCCTCATCAGAACATTTCTTTACAAGTTTATGTAGATAAACCTCAACTCCACTTTGAGTACAAAACTGTTGAAAATACTATTGTAGACCAAAATTAGTGATGATACAGTAATGAAACCAAATCACTCTTTTCAGTCATTAGGTGGTTACAATTGGTTAAGTCACCTGATGTGAAGCTCTCCAGGACATCTGCTGCGTGGTGGCAGAGGAATTGCTAATATATTTCACAGAAGAGAGAGAGTGTTTTTCCTACTTTTTATTAAACTCTGAAGAAAAACCATGAACAATCTCAAACAGTCTGAAAGTTCATCTGAAATAATCAAACTAATCTTTGATTGACTATTGCTAGGAAGTAGCTAGGGTGTAACTCTGAGATATGGGCCAAGGACAAGCCATGGTATCCTTCCTGGTACTTGAGTGAAGCTTGGGTTCAACTATAGGTCAAATTTCTTTTAAGATGGAGATTGGTCCCAAGATGAAGTAGGTTTGGCCTTTCATTATCTAGACAAACCTTAAAATTATATATTTATATATAATTTATTGTCATATCTCAAACATACACATATTGCAGTTGGACTTAATCAGTTATTTCACTGACATTTTTTACTATTTATACAAGAGTATGTAATATATAATAATTTGAAATTTCCCCGAGATCATCCTACTAACAACAATTTTAATAGTAAATAGTAATAGTCAAAAGACCTTGCTGTTTCACCAATTTCTAATTTGAAAGATTAGTCATGATTCTAAAAGCATACATTCTTAGAAGAATTCATTCTCACAGTGCACGTGCTTTATCTTTTCTTTTTCAGTGTAGACCACAGTGATGATTTAGATATCCTGTTGCCCTGCAGACCAGTTAAAGCTTAACTAGGATACTAGCTGTTTCTACTCTCCAGAGGTGAGTAGGTCATGCAGGTACTGAGAGATTAGTGAAACAATCCAGTAATCCACTCATAGATTAGTGCACAATTACAAGATGGAGTCTTTTGAGGTCCTGGGGACCTTTGGAGGTGCTGGGTCACTGTGTTTGCCTTTGAGGTTTCTTGAATTGACTGTCTCTTGGATGTCATGAAGTAAGCAATTCAATGCCAGCCTTGGGAGACCCTTTCCCAAACAAAGCAAAACTATACAAAACAGCACTTGTTCGCAAATCCAAGAACTAGACTTAATTTTCTATGTAATTTTATTACATATGTAATTTTCATCACCTATAGTTATTACTAAGATAATATTATAAACACATCCTTTGTTCAAAATCACAATATATATGACACTTTTAGAAGCTTGATCTGCACATGCATCTTTAGTATGATATTGAGATTATATTGTAGAAAACATAGTCTTAAATAGAAATTAGAATTGCATTCCCATGTACAGTAGGATTATTGAAATAAACATATGCATGTGCCTCATAAAGGAGGAATAAAATCTGGTTTGTCACAGCCAGTGTAGTACATCCTTCCTTTTCTCCTAATCCTCAGGAGGCAAAACCAGAAATGAATGAATTCAATGCCAGCCTTAAGAGTCCTTTTCCCAAACAAAACAAAACAACACAAAATAACACTTCTCTGCATGCCAAAGAACTAGACATTTATTTTAATGTCTTACAAAACATTAATTTTATTCAGTTTTAAATTTTAAACATTTACCACTAGAATGAGTATTCAGTGTAGAGTTTTACATACTTAAATTAATGAACACATTGCTATGTATAGGCCATAAAAATCAAGTCATAATTAAAGTTAACTGAATATGTCACCTTTAAAAATAAAACGTTTACTTTTCTTCTAAATGCTTATTTTAGTTTAGTGGTTATTTTAACACTAGAATTCAGTACTGGAATCACCAAGCTTAGTGGATTAAATTCAGACTTAATAAGTTTGGCTTTTAGTCAGGTCATACAAGATCAAACTCACTTTATTTATTTATTTTATTTCTTCATCTTTTGTGGCATGAGCTTTTCTGCTCTGGGAATGGTGCTGCACCCATAGGTGTAAATGCATAAACATGCTTCTTGCCCCAACTACAGGTCTCTTAGTCTTGTTAACTCAATCCATTTGTAGCTTTAACTACTCTCAGGTATTTAAATTTTTTGCATATTTTACACATGAGCCCTATATTTAGATAATTTCTATTCTCCCCTTCTCGATCTCCAATGCCTCTTTTCTTAAAACTACAATTTTACCTGAGTAACATATTAACCAAATGAAAAGGCCCAAAAGTTCCAAACAGCATTGGATTATAAGGTATATCAAGAAATAGAAAATTTTGTGGAATATTTAGCAAAATGATTTCCACAATCACATCTTCTGTAATTTATATTAACATCACTATTATATTTAATACTTTTATTTATAGCTGTTATTTTGATATGAGATTTATATTTAGCAAATTGACTATTTTTGCCACTATATGAATTCTCCTATTTTGAAAATTTACATCAGGATTAATATATATATGTCATTTTAAGAACAAAAAGTAAAACAGGTCTAAAAATTAATAACTCAATTTTTCTTTAATTTAACTTTGGAATAATCTGTGTGATTTGTTGATAAATTTCACATAGAAGTAAATGCTCTTTCACTGTTATACCTAGTAGGGTTTTTGATTATCAAAATCTGGCTAATTATATAATCTTTGATGGGAATAAACATCAAAATGCAAAAAAGTAGAGATTCATAGTCCATGATACAAACTTTCATAGGATCAAATGTGAAAATGTCACAGTAGAGCAGCCACTACATCAAAAAGTGAAAGAAAGTAGAAGGACTGCTCATGGGGTAAAGGTGATTGCAGGAAGCTACAGGACTTAGTTCAATCCCTGCATCTCCTGTGGAATGGGAGAACTGCCTTCTGCAAGTTGACCACTTGACTTTGCATACTTCTTGCAGCTGACATGTATACATATGCAGAGAAGGGGACAATAAACATATATAAATATATCTTTAAAAGAAGATGAAAGTAGTTCCTATAAACTTAAACTAAGACTTTTGCTTTTTATTATTTAGAACATCTAAGGACACAGCCCAGCTGGATTTGAATTTACTATGCATATGAGGTTGATCACATAAATCTATCTCTGCAACACTTGTATTGGCTTCATAAACATTCACCTCTACAACCTGTGTGAAGATGGCTTAATGTTTCTTTACTTTCACTATTATTATTATTACTATTATTATTATTATTACTATTACTATTACTATTATTTATATCTAATAAAGAGAATCACCAGACAATGCTACGTGGTATAAAGTCACTGGATCATATCACACGTAGTGTATAGTCAACTCAGCTTAGAGTGCAAACAAAGTATGTTTTTCTTAATTAACATATGACTAGAATATCTGAAATGCCACACTGCCCATATTATTATGAGGAACATGATGAATAATTTTTATCTGGACTAGAAAACGGTCAGTATTTTGTCTCAGGAATCCTGTGGACTCCAATGCTCCTTAGTGTTTGCCTTGTTAATTCTCTGCTTGATTCATTCCTTGATTTTCAGCTCTGAGTCTGACATTTTTGTCTTGTATCTTTTGTTATATGCACCAGTAACCCTGACATGGTGATTAATGTGGTAACCATATATGAAATAATACAGAAGAGGATCTCAAACTTTATTTACAATAAATGCACCTAGTTAGAGAAACTTTGGTATATTTTGTCATTTGAAGAATAATTCAGAAAGCACATAACAAGCAACATTTGTAGGTAATCACTTTAACAATGATTTCTACAAAGTAGAATGTATTATATAAATTCTATACTTTTTTCATGTAAGATTTTCATGTTAATTTTTGTTGTCTTGGTCTTTCCTCAGAAAACTATGAGAAATATTTTAGACAATTTGAAATACATTTATTTTTATATTATTCAAGAAAATAAGAGTATTGACAAAAAATTTAAACAAAAATGAAAGTATAGTTGGAATATATGAATTTTCACATATTATCTTGTTCAAAATAGAAATTATAGGGAAGAAAATAGAGATAAGGATATTTTCTGAGTTTTCCTTTCTTAGTTATTATACTAACAACTTTTTTAAAACTGATTTTCTTCCACTAAGTAAATTATGCTTAACATATTTTATATTTTATTAAATAGTTACAGATATGAAGGTATGTAATTCCAAAGGCTTAGTACATATAGTTCACCAAACTATATACTAGTAGTAATTCAGTATTAAAATTATATGAAACAATACAAATTTCTCCTAATATCAATTAAAGAGTAAATTTGTAATAAAGCTCTACATCCTCTACATCCACAGTGAATATCTTAGTTCCCTCTTTTCCTTCATCTCCCTTCTAAATGTGTCAAATCAGTCAATAACCAGACTGAGAAAATTTAGTGATTTCTCTCACTGAGCAGATGTAGTACACCCGTTGAACAGTCAGTTGTTCCGTTATCTGAGTGTTTCTGGCCTTCATTTGAGTTGTTACACTGCTACCACTGTTTTATCTTTGCTTTAATTTCTATTTTTTGTTTGTTTGTTGGTTGGTTGATTTTGTTTGAAATTTTACATATGTTTGCAATATGTGAATACTATGTTTGCCTCCTTCCTTGCTGTCTCTACTTTCCACATTTCCCTTGCAGATCTGTGAGTCAACCCTTGCAGATCAGTGAGTCAATAGTATTTTTCAAGACCCTTGTTTATTAAAACTGCCAGTGAATTAGTGGATTACAGATCCCATAGGTGTTAGCATCTCTAGAGTTTTGACATATTATTTGTCTTTATTTCCACATCATAATATTCATGGTTTTAGAGAGGATAAAAGTATGTCCTACATTTAAAAAAAAATATGTTGTTCAGTGTTAAATCTCAAGGATGACAGCATTAGACAGTACACAGGATTTTACTACAGTCTCTCTTTGTTCAAGATCATCTCCTATCACTGTCTATTCTTTCTCAGAACACTATATCATTAATTAGCATGGTGAATATAGAACCTGTGTTAAAATTTACTTCATTGTTTTCAGACATACATGATTTTTAATACTTGAAAATAATAAAAGCATATTTGGATATTACAGAAATCCAGCTAGTTTTATTTTCCAAATTATCCGAAGTATTTAATGGAGCTATCAGAATGGTTTCCAGCATTACTTGCTAGTTCTGTGATATTATTCTTCAAGGATCATAGTTCATGCTGTCTCAGCTGTTGATTGACATTAATGGTTGATAAGAAGCTTTGGAACTCAGTGTGTGTAAGTCCTAAGCTTATTTCTTTCATCAGAAGTTAGAAGCAGCTATATAACTGTTGGGCTGCAGAAGCCATTTTTTTTTTTTTTTTTTTTGTCTGTCATTCTTCCAGCTCACAAGAAGAAACCATGAATGATCTTCTCATAGCAACTTCAGATGTTTAGGAGAGCAGAGAGAAGCATGTGCCTCTTCTAGTTTCAACCAATAGCAGACATGCACCTGTGGTCAGAAAATCTTCTAATCCCAAATCATTGAGTGCAGAGAAATAGCCTTCATCTACACTGTGGTTAAGAGACACTGAGTCGTTACTGCCAAATATTGAAACACAGTAGAACTGTGTTCCTGTTAGTTATAAATTTCAATGACAATTTTGCTTCACAACAATTGTAGTTCCCAAGCATAAAACAAACATTATATTAGGAAGATTATGTTTTATAATAAGAACTTCTGATCATGCTGATGTGAACAATACAGGTTATATATTTTAGGAAATTCAGAGGTGTAGCTGATTTTAAAGCTGGCTTCTGGCAATTCTGGAGCGGTCTTAACACCTCCTGATGCTGTGTGAGCTTGTCTGTTATTTTCAGTATTTTCTTTATCTTTGGGTTAGTAACATTTGGGTGATTATTTCACTATACACGACAAAGCATCTTATAGTTCATATAAGCACCACAGTACAGTTTTTACTGATGTCTTATGTACAGATGTAATGTAATCTACTCATTTTTGAATATTCATTTGTAACAGAAAGGAATCTTTAAGTGTGCTGCTTTGACATCAGAGCCAAAAGAGCTGGCAACAAAGCCCATTGCCTGCTAGGAAAATAGTGGCTAGGGGAGGAAGAACAACAGGCAGCACATACATCTGTGCAAGAGTCTTATGAGGAAAAATGTAAATGAGTATTTGACACTACCAACCATGTCTTCTAGACACCACCCTGCTTACCTATTTTATTTATTTACTTTTACTTATTTTATACTTTTTAAATTTACATTTATATATTTATTTATATACCAAATGCTGTCCCTCTCCAAAGAGACTCTCTCCATCTCTCCTCCTCTTCTCCTCTGAGAGGATGACCCCACTGCTGCCCCCACCATGTATCCTCCATCCTGATGCATCAAGTCACTGCAAGAATAGGCACATTGTCTCCCACTGAGGGCAAACATGGCAGCCCTGTTTGGGAATGGATACCACAATCAGGCTACAGCTTTAGGGAGAGTCTTACCTCCAATTTTGGGGGGGGAGTTCACATGGAGACAAAGCTGCAGGCCTTGTACATATGTGCTGGGGGTGGGATGTCTCATTCCAACCCTTTGTGATTTTCAGTTGCTAGCCCAACTCTGAGAACTCCCAGATGTCCATTTTAGTTGACTCTATTCGTCCTCTTGTGGGGTTCCCATCTCCTTCAGGGCCTTTGATCCTTCCCCCAAATCTTCCATAAAAGACTCCAACCTCCTTGCAAATGTTTGGTTATTGGTATCTGTTTCTACTTTAGTCAGCTGCTGGGTAGAGCCTCTCAGAGAACAGTTATGCTAGGTTCCAGTCTGCAAATATAACAGAGTATCATTAAAAATGTCCATGATTCTCTTCCAATCTGCTTCTCGACCAGGGCAAAATCAGTGGCCCTGTACCTTCTCACACTCAATAAAAATAAATCAATAAATAAAAATAACAGGAACTAACAATTATTGGTCTTTAATATCCTTTCACATAAATGGACTCAATTCCCCAATAAAAGACACAGGCTAACAGACAATATATAAACAGGATCTAGCATTTTGCTGCATATAACAAACTCAGCTCAGTGACAAACACAGACACTACCTCAGAGTAAAAGGCTGGAAATTTTTTCCAAGCAAATAATTCCAAGAAACAATCTGGTGTTGCCATTCTAATATCCAATAAAATATACTTTCTAGTAAGAGATATCTAATTTCATAGGGAAACACACTTCATATTCATGAAAGGAAATAACTGCCAAGAAGAAGTTGCAATTCTGAACATCTATGCCTCAAATGCAAGGGTACTCAAATTGGTAAAACCCACATTACTAAAGCTCAAAGCACACATTGAAACTCACACAATAACAGTGGGAGTCTTCAACATCCCATTCTTACCAATGGACAAGTCATTGAAACAGAAACTAAACAGAGAAATACTGAAACTGGTAGAGATTATGAGCCAAATGGATTTAACAGATATCAACAGAACATTTCATCCCAAAACAAAAGAATATACTTTCTAATAAACACCTCATGGAACCTTCTCCAAAATTGACCATATAATTACACACAAAACAAGCACCAATAGATGCAAGAATATTGAAATAATCCCATGCATTCTATTAGGGCACACTGGACTAAGGCTGGATTCCTATAAAAACAAAAACAAAAACAACAGAAAGTCTACATATTCTATTTGCAATGAAAACTTGGTCAAGAAAGAAATTAAGAAATTAAGGACTTTATAGAATTCAATGAAAATGGAAACACAATACCCAAACTTATGAGACAAAATGAAAGCAGTGTTACAAGGAAATTCATAGCAATGAGTTCCTTCATAAAGAAATTAGAGAGATCCCATACTAGCAACTTAACAGTAAATGTGAAAGCTCTAGAATAGAAAGAAGCAAACATACCCAAGATGAGTAGAAGGCACAAAAGTGTCAGACTAGGGGCTGAAATCACCCAACTAGAAACAAATAGAACAATACAAAGAATCAACAAAACCAAGAACGGATTCTTTGAGATAATCAACAAGATAGATAAACCCTTATTTAAACTAATTAACAACCAAAACACTAAGAAAGAAATTAGGAAAACAACACCCTTCACAATAGCCACAAATAATGTAACATATCTTGGTGTATACTTACCAAGCAAGAGAAATATCTGTTTGACAAGAACTTCAAATCCATAAAGAAAGAAATCAAAAAATCTAAGAAGATAGAAAGGTCTTCCATGCTCATGAATTGGTAAGATTAACATAGTGAAAATGGCCATCTTACCAAAAGCAATCTATGGATTCAATGCAATACCCATCAAAGTTCCAAAGCAATTCATCACAAACATGGTAGAGTAATTCTCAACTTCATATAGAAAAACAAAAATCCAGGATAGCCAAAACAATTCTCAACAATAAAAGATCTTCTGGGGAAATCACCATTCTTGACCTAAAGCTGCACTATAGAGCAATAGTGATAAAGAACTCATCCTCATTGTATTGACACCGAAAGAGGCAGGTCAATCAATGGAATAGAATCAAAGATCAGAAATAAAACCACACACCTATACTCAGATGATCTTTAGCAAAGAAGCCAAAACATACAGTGGAAAAAAAAAAAGCATCTTCAACAAATAGTGGTGTCAGTCTGTCAGTTTGTATGTAGAACAATGAAAATAGATCCATATTTATTACTTTACACAAAATTCAAGTCCAAGTGGATCAAGGACCTCAACATGAAACCACATACACTGAATCTAATAGAAGAGAAAGTGGGAAAGAGACATTGGCACTCATTGGCACAGGGGGGAATTTTCTAAACTGAACTCCAATAGCACAGGCTCCAAGATCAAGAATTGATAAATAAGACCTCATTCAACTGAAAGGCTTCTATAAGGCAAAAGCCATAGTTAATAAGACAAAATTGCATCCTACAGATTGGAAAAATAATCGTCACTAAACCTACATCCAATAGACAGCAAATATCCAAAATATATAAAGATCTCAAGAAGTTCACATTCAAAAACCAAACAATCCAATATTTAAAAATGACGTACAGAGCTAAACAGAGAATTCACAGCATAAGAATCTCTAATGGTTTATAAGCATTTAAAGAAATGGTCAAAGTCCTAAGTCATCAGGGAAATGTAAAACAAAATGACCCCGAAATTCCACCTTACAGAAATCAGAGAGTCTACGATCAAACCCTCAAATGACAGCACATGCTGGAGAGGATGCAGAGAAAAAGTAATATACCTCCATTGCTGGTGGGATTGCAAACTGGTACAACCTCTCTGGACATCAATCAGGTGGTTCCTTAGAAAACTGGAAATAGTTCTACCTGAAGGCCCAGCCATACCACTCTTGGGCATATATGCAAATGATGCCCCACAATACCACAAGGACAGATACTCCACTATGTTCATAACAACCTATTTGTAATGTCCAGAAGGTAGAAACAATCCAGATGTTTCTCAACAGAAGAATAGATATAGAAAATGTGATTCATTTACACAATGGAATACTATTCAGCTAGTAAAAATGAGGAAATCATAACATTTTTAGGCAAATGGATGGAACTAGAAGATATCATCCTGTGTGAGGTATCCCAGACCCAAAAGTACATGCCTGCTATATACTCACTGAGAAGTGAATATTAGCCAAAAAGTACAGAATACCTAGGATACAACCCATAGACCATAAGAAGTTTAACAAGCAGATAGGTCTAAGTATGGATGCTTCAATCCCACTTAGAAGGGAGAAGAAAATAATCATGGGAGGCAGAAGGCACCTGGGATCTTGGTGGGAGAGGAGAGAGGAAGGTGAAAAAGGGAACAGAATACCTGATTCTGAATACCCCCATACCTATGGGGGACAAGAGGAAAGCCATGAGGGTCAGGAGAATTATTGGAAATGTGCAGTCTAGGAGGTGAAACTCTCTAGAAAGTATGAGAGACCTGAAAGGTGAAAGACTCTCAGGAATCAATGGTTATGACCTTAGCCAAAATGCCCAAAAATGGGAGATGTAATTTGAAGAGTCCACCTCCAGTAGACAGACAAGGCCTGAATTGGAGGTACAGGGTTAATAACCCACAGTCGAAATTTCTGACACAGAATCGTTCCTGTTCAAAAGAACTTCAGAGACAAAAATGGAGAAGAGACTAAAAGAAAAGTAGTCCAACAACTGGACCAACTTGGGATCCATCTCAAGGTAAAGCTCCAAGGCCTGACACAATTACTGATGCTATGATGCACTGACAGACAGGAACCTAGCTTGGCTGTCTTCTGAGAGGTCCTACCAGCAGCTGACTGAGATTGATGCAGATACTTTTACTCAACCATTGGACTGAAGTTGGAGACCCTTATAGTTGAATTAGGGGAAGCATTAAAGAAGCTGAGGAGGAAGGCTACCCCATATGAAGACCAGCTGTCTCAAATAACCCAGAACCCACTGAGCTTCCAGAGACTGAGCCACCAAAGAGTGTACCCAGGTTATTCTGAGCCCAGGGCACACGTATTGAAGAAACCTGCCTAGTCTGGCAACAGTGGAAGTAGATGTGCCTAATCCTTGAGCCCCCATGGAAGGGGGAGGCCTCATGGGTGGAGAAGGACCCTCTAGGAGGCAAGGAGAAAGAGTACTGGAATGAGGATTTGTTAGGAGAACCAGGAGGAGGACAATGGCTGGAAAGTACATTTAAAAAATAAAAAAGTGCAGGGATTGGCACTTTCTTATAGAATGGGTTTCAAGTTGGGGCAGTTATTGGTTGGTCATTCCTTCAGACTCTGCTCCATGTTTGTCTCTGCATTTGTTTTAGACAGGACAAATTTGGGGTTGAAAGTATTATGGGTGAGGTTGGTGTCCTTATCCCTACAATAGGGGTCATTCTTGGCTCCAGGAAGGATGTGGTTTTCTCAGGTTCCATGTCCCCACTGTTAGGCATCATGACTATGGTCACTCACATTGACTCCTGGAAGCCTCCCCCATCTCAGGTCTCATGGACATTTTGCTACTCCTCACCCCTGACAGCCTCAGATTTCCATTCATTTTCCTGGCTCTGCATTTTCTGTATTCCTTCTTTTATTTAGGGATATCTAGGTGGTTTCCAGTTTCTGGCTATTACAAAGAAAAAGGTGCTATGAACATAGCTTGCATCCCTAGTTCCAGTTCTCATTCCTAGATTTTTTCATATCCAGAGATGCCTTTATTTATCTTTTAGATTTTGCTTCTATCTCCAGTTTTTGGTCTTGAACCATTTTATTTATTTATTTTACATGTTTAATTGTATGTTCCTGTATATCTTTAAGGGATTTATTTGTTTTCGCTGTAAGGGGACCTACTTGTTTGGTTGTATTTTCCTGTGTTTGTTTAAGGTAATTATTTATATCCTCTTTAAAGGCCTCTATTGTCTTCTTGAGACAGGACTCAAAGTCACACTTGAGCTCCTCATGTGTGTTAAGATATCTTGGGCTTTCTGTAAAAGAAGAGCTGGGTTTGGAAGGTGCCATATTGTATTCACTCGGTTGACTATATTCTTGTGTTTGCCTTTCTCCATCTAATTGTCTCTGGTTTTGGTTGGCCTGAGTTCTGAGAATTGATGCAGGCAGTTGGAGATGCAGTGTAGGTGCTGACCAGAATGTCTCCAGAGGTCAGGACTTCTAGGCTTGCTAGGGTCCCATCAGGTGGGGAGTTTGGAGCAGGTGAGACTCCCCTGTTGGTCTCGGGTTAGATCAGACCTCCTGAGAGGTAGGTGGAATTGTGGGGTGAGGGATGGTGCACTGATCTGCAGCTGCATGTATAGGTACAGACCTGAAGGAGAATGGAAATGACCCGTGTATTTTTGTTAAGGTCTTATCTAAAGACAGGATTGCAAAGAAATATTCAAAGGATTCAGTAATTATTTTACTTCCTTAGAGTTCAAATTGAAACTCTGAAAAAGACACAGGTTCATATTGATTGAGTAAGTTTTAAAACTTGTTAACTTCCAAACTTAAAACCCACCTCACTTATTTAAAATCTTAATAACAGTTCACAGATGTTATAGGATATCTGTCTCTGTGACAGACTAACTAAAATAATCTTCCAGAATACAGCTGCATCTCTTCTTAAATGAATATTCTCAAAATTATGATATTTAAAAATGAAGTTGATGGGCTGGAAAGATGGTTCAATGGTTTAGAGCACTGGTGAAGAGGTCAGCTCAGGAACTTTGGAAAATTCCACCAGGGCTCCGAGCACATGGACACCCTTCCCCTCCTGGAAGAAACAGGTCAGAGAGCACATAGGCTGGAAGGGAAGGGCTGATCAAGCTGCTCCTACTATCTCATTCCCTAAAAACCAATCAGTTTAAAAGTCACATTGTTCTGCCAATCACATTATGCCTAATGGTTGCTGCTCTAAAAACTATAAAAGCTCACTGAACAGGCTGCACACAGTTGTTCTCTCCCTCCTTGGTGTGCAGGGTGACCCCAGCATGCTGCAACAATAATTTCCTTTTGCCTTTTGCATCAATCCCTGATTCCATTGTGTTCACTTGGGGACACACTGGAGAGCAGCGGATCAGAGGACTGGCTCAAGCAGGTACCATGGTAGCCTGTCTCACTGTTTGTCAGAGTCTGAGTCTGTAAGACTGTTTGAACTTTCGGTCTGCTTGAAAGCATCTGGGGACTTGGAGAGCCCACAGTGTTTTGGGATGGTCAAGTGTTCCTTAACTTCGAAACTGCAGGAGACTTGGAGGACGCTTCAGCTCCTCCCCTCCCCCAGTGTAAGGCGTAAGGAACTGGGAAGTCGCTTCTCCTTCTGGAACCAGCAAGTCTTGCTGTAACCTGGTTTATCTGGCTCCTGCAGATGCGTTAGTCAGAGTCACATGGTTTGTCTTATCTCAGCCAGAGTTGGCTGAGCAGGTCTGTTTTGTGTCCATGGAAGGGACAAATTGTCTGTGCTCATGGAAGGGGTGAACTGTGTGTTGATTGTCTTTCTTTGTGTTCTTGAACATAGATGACCTCCAATGGCAGGGTCAAACTGTCTGTGTGTTGATTGTTTTCCTCTGTGTTTGTTGGTTTCTCATTCTGTGTTCTTGGACTTAAACTGACAATATTTTTTTTTTTTCTGACATTGGACAGACTGAATTTACCCCGTTAAACATCCTAGTTAACCACTCGAGAGAAATTAGGGAGAGAGGAGAAAACTAGAAGGAGGACAGTCTAGTGGAGGACACCCTCTTCCCCCCTCACAGATAAAGGCCTTTCTTTCCCCAAGAAAGAAAGGTTCACAGGTTCTGGCCATCAGGAAGAAGGAAGTACCAGAGAAGATATCCAGACCTGAGAAGAAGTCCATCCTCCACGACACTTCAACAATGGAGCTGTTACTCCAAGACCCTCCTCCTCCATATCTCCCTAACCTGGGCCCATGGCCCTGCCAGCACCAGTATTGGTCCTTGGATCCTTAGCCCATATGGGACCGGAACTGTTGTATCCCCCTTTACAGAAGGAAGGAGACTCCCTCCCCCTTTCGAAGGGGCCAATTAATCTCTTTGAGACTGTTTTATTTACTCATCAGCCCACCTAGGATAATATCCAACAACTCATGAGAGTGCTCTTCATGACCAAAGAATGAGAGAGGATAAGGCAGGAAGCTAGAAAGAATGCCCCTTCAGATACCATCGATTACACCAGGCTATCATCAACAGTGGACTTTCCAATTATGACAAAAGGTAAGGGGCATACCACCAAACTCCACTGGCAGGTATACTGACTGGTTTTGTGTCAACTTGACACAAGCTGGAGTTATCACAGAGAAAGGAGTTTCCATTGAGAAAATGCCTCCATGAGATCCAGCTGTAAGGCATTTTCTCAATTAATGATCAAGGGGGGGGGCTTGTGGGTGGTACCATCCCTGGGCTGATATTCTTGGGCTCTATAAGAAAGCCAGCTGAGCAAGCCAGGAGAAGCAAGCCAGGAGAAGCAAGCCAGTAAGGAACATCCCTCCATGGCCTCTACATCATCTCCTGATCCCTGATCCTGATTTCCAGCCCTGACTTCCTCTGGTGATGAAAAACAAAGTGGAAGTGTAAGCTGAATAAACCCTTTCCTCCCCAACTCACCTCTTCGTCATGATGTTTTATGCAGAAATAGAAACCATAAGACAGCAGGTCTCAAGAGGGCTGCATGATGACCCCCAAATCTGACCAAGGTATGTGAGGTTAAGCAAGAATGAGTCACTCACAGCCTTTCCAGAGCGGCCCATGGAGGCATTCTGCCAATATATACCCTATGACCCCAGCAGCAAGGAGTATAAAGCTACTGTGACAATGGCTTTTATAGACAAAGCTAGTAGAGATATCAGGAAAAAGCTTTAGAGACTAGAAAGACTTACAGGATAAACCATTGAAGGATTTAGTGCAGGATGCAGAGAAAGTCTACCATAACAGGACACAGAGGAAGAGAAGTAACATAGAAAGAGAAGGAAGAAAAGTGACAGGGAAGGAATCTAGAGAGAGTCCTGGCTACAGTAGTTAGGGAAAGCAGAGAAGAGAGACAGGAAAGGACAATGCCTATACTGCAAGGAGAGAGGCCACTGGCCCCAGAGAGTGCCCTAACAAATGGAAGCCAGGAGCAGGAAATCCAAGGCCTTGTGAAAAGTGCTCCCAAGTGGCAAAGTTGTTAGTCCTGGGTGAAAATAATGAATAGAGGAGACAGGGTTTGGATCCTCCCAGAACCCAGGGTAACTCTGAGAGTGGAGGCAAAACCCACTCAATTCTTGGTGGACATAGGGGCTCAACACTCGTTCCTCCAAGCCCTTGGCCCTGTTTCCAAGAAAGGATCTTGAGTCCAAGAAGCCACTAGCACCATAATGTACTAATGGACTACCTGAAGAACAGTGGACCTAGGGATGGGCCAGGTATCCCATTCATTTAGGGTCACTCAGACTGTCCTTAACTTCTGTTGGGATGAGACACACTCTCCAAAATGAGGGCCCAGATACACTTCCTGCCCAAAGGACTGCAACTAACTGGACCAAAAGGAGAGACCTCTCTGACTGACACCTGCTAAAAGCCGAGGCTACCTGGTTTACAGACAGAAGCAGTTTTCTCCGTGAAGGTCAGAGATGAGCAGGTGCTGCTGTGGTGGGTGGCACTAATGTCATCAGGGCAGAACCTCTACCCCCTCCAGCACCTCTACCCCCTGGCAAATTGACAGTACCTTTGCCACAGCCCATGTCCACAGGCATATATGCCAAGAGAGAAGACTGCTCACACCAGAGGATACAAACAGAGAATCCTGGATCTCTTGGATGCCCTAATGAAGCTGGTAACCATGAGTATTATTCACTGCCCAGGACATCAGAAGGGGAGAGACTCAGTAGTCAGGGGGCAATAACCAAGCAGATCAAGTGGCTGGAGAAGTGGCTATGCAGGAACCTATCCTGGTTATGGGCCTGCAAAAAACACCTGCTGGGAAATGGGATTGGACAAAGGGATGGCCTCATTTAGAATATACTGAAGAAGAAAGAATTCAGATTGCTAGCAACCCTACCAACAATTATCTAGGGAAGGAAGGGAAGTGGCACACACAAGAAAGAAAACTATGCTCCCCAGAAAGCAAGCAATAGACTTACTCTTTAAGGGACTCCTTTGAAAAGGAGTCAAATGAACTCCTTTAAGGGATCAAAAGCTTGTCCAAGCAGTTAAGGGATCTAAAGTATATATAATGGACCTCAGGTTTGGCACCAGAGAGATAGCAGAGCAGTGTAAGGTAAGCCAGTAAGTGAATGCTTATGCAGCCAAGAGTAAAGAGGGCAAAAAACCTAGGGGAGAACAGCCTGGAGTATATTGAGAGGTCGATTTTACAGAAGTTAAACCAGGAAAATATGATTACAAATACCTTCTAGTGGTTGTAGATACTTTCTCTGGATGGGTTGAGGCTTTTCCCACCAAGCAGAAAGCAGCTACCATGGTTGCTAAGAAGATATTAAAGGAAATTTTCCGGAGGTTTGGAATGCCCAAGATAATTGGATCGGACAATGGTTCTGCTTTTGTAAGGTAAGTCAGGGATTGGCAGAGATATTGGAGACAGGTTGGAAGCTCCATTGTGAGTACTGTCCCCAAAGCTCAGAGCAGGTAGAGAGAATGAACAGAAACCCCAAAAAGAGACTTTAACTAAATTGACCTTGGAGGTTGACTCAGACTGGATAGTGTCCCCCCTTTGGCCCTGTTCTGTGCTAGGAACAACCCCTACCATTTTAACCTGACCCCTTTTGAGATCCTGTGTGGTACACCAACTCCCTTGGTGTCCACTGGGCCCTCCCAGGAGGTATCCCACAACATGTGATTTGGCCCAAACTGTCTGCCTTAAATGCTCCAAGAATGCCAGAGACCCCTCACCGCTTCCAGACTGGGTGACTGGATCTATGTAAGGAGGCATTGTGCATAGTCATTGGAACACTGATGAAAGGGACCCTTCCTAGTGCTGCTAGCTACTCCCACAGTCCTCAAGGTAGATGGTGTTGCAGCCTGGGTGCAGGCATCCCATGTGAAACTTGCAGACACCCTGTTCCCCAGAGATCTCTGCTGGACTATACAGAAGATGGACAATATGCTCAAGTTCAAGATCACTCAAACTTGATCATGACTGCCTGGTGGTACCTTTGGATTCTGGTTCCTTCCCTCATCCTATGTGTCCATCTGCCAAATCTGTTACTGCACTCATTGTCTCCCTTCTACTGGGGTTGGGGGTGGCTGGGACAGCTACCAGGACCTCTGCTTTGGTCCTATGGAGAAAAAATAATCTAAAGACAGCCATTGATTTAGATATAGAGAGAATAGAAAATTCCATCAATCATCTTAAAGAATTACTGACTTCATTATCAGAAGTAGTACTACAGAATAGGGTAGGAGGTGATTAGACTTAACTTTGCCTCCAGCAAGGAGGGTTATGTGCTGCCTTAGCTGAAGAGTGTTATTTTTATATAGACCATTCTGGAGTTGTTAAAGATTCAATGGCCAAGGTGAAAGAATGGTTAGCCAAGTGGAAGAGAGAGAAAGAACAGAGTCAGGACTGGTTTGAGTCTTGGTTTAACTCCTCCCCTTGGTTAACCACCCTCATATCCACCCTGTTAGGACCCCTAATTGTTCTTCTGCTATTGTTGACTTTTGGCCCCTACATTTTGAACAGCTTGATTGCTTTTGTTAAGGAACACATAGGTACAGTACAGCCAATGATCTTAAAGCAGAATTACGAAGAACTAGATACAGAAGACCAGTAATATGAGCTGCATAACTATCAACAATAGCTTCAGGATTGAAGCATGCACAAGAAAAAGGGGGAATGAAGAGGTCAGCTCAGGAACTTTGGAAAATTCCGCCAGGGCCCCTGGACATGGACACCCCTCCCCTCCTGGAAGAAACAGGTTAGAGAGCACATAAGCTGGAAGGGAGGGGCTGATTTAGCCCCTACTGCTTCATTCCCTAAGCACCAGTCAGTTTAAAAGTCACACTGTTCTGCCAATCACATTATGCCTAATGGTTGCTGCTCTAAAAACTATAAAAGCTCACTGAATGGGCTGCATGTGGTCATTCTTTCCCTCCTTGGATTGTGGGATGATCCCAGCATGTTGGAACAATAAATTTCTCTTACTTTTTGCATCAATCCCTGACTTCATGGTGTGCACTCTGGGGGAAGGGCGTGCTCTGGTAAGATAAGGCTCCTCATAGTCTTACATTGGCTGCTCTTCCTGAGGTCCTGAGTTCAATTCCCAGCAACCAGATGGTGGTTCACAGCCATCTGTTACAGGATTTGATGCCCTTTTCTGGTATTTCTGATGTCAGTTTCAGTGTACTCATATTCATAAAATGAATAAATAAATCTTTTAAAAATAAATTTGAATAAAAATTTCTTAAATTAGATAATTATATACAAAATCCTCAATGTATGTATGTTATCCATTTGCAACTTATTGAAGACTTTCTATGGGCTGTTTCTACAGCTCAGCACGTAGAGGCGCTTGCTCCAAAGCCTGAAGACTGGAGTTTGATCCCTGGGCCCCATATAGTAGAAGGAATGAACAAATTCTCCTAAGTTACACTCTGATCTTCACTGTCTCTACACACATATACAAATCTGCACTAAATAAAAATATCATTATAGATATAATCTGAAAATGAGTAGTGTATAAAACATTTCTTCTTACTATTTGTGTGTGTGTGAGAGAGAGGGGGCGATATGGGTGACTATGAGCATGTGCATGCTTTGGTACAAGTATGGATGTCAGAGAGCAGCTGTTAGTTTTCAAGTTTTTTCTTTCTGTCTTGTTGAGGCATGTTTTTCTTGTTGTTTCTGCCTCTTTGTTCTTCATTATTCCAGGTGAGCTATTTTGCTGAAGGCCAGCTTTTACAAGTCAGGTACTGAGGAGGATGTGTGGAGTTAGTTGGTGACTAATCACTCAGTAGATTTTTCTCTGAGGGATCAAAACTTAATTTTCTGGGGCCAGCAAAAGAAGGACACACACACACACACACACACACACACACACACACAATTTATGGGTGAAGCATGGCTCCAGCAATTTTACTCTTTCTCTGAGCCTTTTTGTACTACCTGAGCCAAAAATTTTCTACATAAGAAAATCGATTATTTCATAGTTATAAGTTACATATTCTCCACAAACAAGAACATAGTGTTTAAAAAATATTAAAATCATTGTACAAAGAGAAATTATAACATTATTACTGATTATATATTCTGTTTGAGAAACCCACACCTTACTGAACATTTCTCATTTATCTTTCATTCCACAAATTTGTCCTAACTTTTATGTCCTAAATAAAAGCAATTATTCTTTTGTTATTGATTAATAAAGTTTAAGGAAGCCAAGTCCATTGTAGCTAATTTTTCCCTATACAATCAGATGATAGTTTGAATTTACTAAGAACTAAGTAGTTTATCTGTGTCTTATTTTTTGAAACCTTATTTAGCTAAGCTGGCCAATTATCTATTCTCTCTTTTTATACTATTAATAGAAACATTTACTCTTGTTCATAACCTGGATTTTCGTGGTACACACAAAAATTGTTTACCACATACTTAGATTACAAGATAAGGGAACTCAGACCCAATATAGAGCAAATGTTTTTATTGATCATTAACCTATCTCATACATATTTTTCTTTCCAGAAGGAAAGGAAACTATGGTTTGCAATGCATGAAAATTTACTGTTCTCCTTTTCTAGCCTGTATAGCCCTCATTACTTCTACAAAAATAGGGACACATCCTATTATTAGTTCTGTCTTTGTTATATCTTTGTGGAAAACCACCTAAATCATCTACTGAATCTTCTTTATTAACGATCTAACTTCCTAAAATTATTAAATCAAATCAGGAATTCTATAAGAACATTAATTAATTTAAATAGTATTATTATATGAAAGTTCATCTTCAATTTGATCTGTAGGAAAATTGTCCAATAGAACGGCCTGTATTCTATAAAGCAATGAAACCAGATTATAAGCAGTGGGGATATCCCAATTCCCATTCATGCCATGCTAGATACAGGAGGGATATGGTAATAACAATCATGAGAAAGTACAGAAGCAGCAAGAAGCAATCCAAGACAACCCCCCATCCCATCAATGGAGTATCCTGGTCAAGATACATCCATTGCAGCTATGTAAAACAGTGGACTGTCTACAGGAGGCTTACTTGCCTACCACAGTTCCTCCTGCATGTCTCCTTTCTACAGTCTGCTGCCTCTGCCATCTATTATACTGAAGGAGCACTGGGATAACAGATGTGAGGCACCACATGGTGTTTTGTGAGTTCTGAGACATGTGCTTAGGTTGTTCAGATTTGTTGGTACACGCTCACATGAAACTTGTCCAATTTCTAACTTTCAGTAAATGCAGTAATCATCACGTTTGCTTAAGTAATCATTTATGTAAAAGTCATTTATTCATGTTCTATTCATTTGAGTTTCTTCGTGAAATGATGTATTTATATGTATTTCACTTTTTCGTCACCTATGAAGAAGACACGGAGAGTATGAAAATTATACAAAAATATAGATCCCATTTATCAATAAATTTAGAATTTTCATTCAAATCTAGTCAAATACAAGAGTGTTCTTCTTCCTCAGATATTTTTTGATTATGTTCATATAACCTTACGATTGTGTGCATGCATGAAATCATGACCTTGAGACAGTGTGTGCAGAGGAATTCATGACTTTAGGAATGTGTACATGTGTGAAAATATGGCTAAGTCCCTCCCTATCTCTTTAGTAGATACAATATCTAATTATTCTTGTTTCAAGATTGAAAATATTATGAAATAATAGTTTTGAAAGTCTAAATTTAAGACACCTAGTTTTAAAAATTATACTGTATTTAACATTCAAAATCTCAAATAGGCCTACAGGTCATCATTCTAATTTAATAGAATCAAGATTTATAAAAATAATAATAAAAACCTGCAATATTTTTATCTATAACTTTGAGGCATCTTGGTATTTCAGATGTAATTTGGAATGAGAGAAGAAAAGATCTTATCTCAATTTATATTTTAAAGATAGACACATAATTGAAAACTAATATTCTTTTTCACTGAATTTAGAATCACACAATCTTCCTTTGTGTTCAAAATAATTTAACTTCACTTAATACTGCATTGTCCTCTCTAACATCAGGTCTGAAAAATTACAGTTATTTTAAATACTTTTCTGTTCTCTCTTTAAATACTCTTTGAAGCCTTATTATCTACAGTGTTTCTGCCCTCTAATTATTCAAATTAATTTAGACTGAAAAATGCTATGCAATCATTTTCCTTACTCTGCCTCTTCTTGTCTCTATACCAGAGCATAGACCAAAGTATCCATGTAGGAGCTGTTTATATGACAAATACTAATTTCACACTTTTCTGCAAGAAAGTTCTACAACTTCTTAAGTCAGATTTCCAATGTCTGAATAAGATGCAGCTTCATTAATCTAAAGAAGGATTGTGATATACAGTTAGCTGCTCTTCACCAAAAGAGGCTTAAGTAGTCTCATTTAAGGATGTATGATGGTCTTGTTTAGCAAAGTATATTGATAAAGAAAATGAGCATAAAATGTATGCTCAGAGTACCCTCTGAGTACTTTTATGTAAAAAATGAGTATCTTTAGTTATATATATATATATATATATATATATATATATATATATATTGTTTTTTTCAAAAGACACCTGGAATAAGAGAACAAACATAAAGGGGTAGTGGGAGAGAGGTCATAGTTAGAAGCCCGAGAAAATACACAGGAAAAGAGTGTGTTGGATTGAAAGGGAGATTAGATCTCAGAATTTCTAGAACATATCCTAGGCTCTTATCAAACACATGCATTGATACCTTTTATAAAATGCAATATTATGTGTCAAGAGGGGATAAGTTAGTGTACCCATACTGAGGAATCTCTCTAAGGTATCAGGAATAAAACAGGCCTAGTATTAAGGCAAGTTAATTTAGGAACTGGGAAGAGAATCTGGGGAAGAGAGTGGTGGCAAAGAAAGAGAGGGGACAGAGGACAGAAAACAAGTGGAGAGAGAAAGAAGGGAAGAGGTCAACCAGGAACATGGGGGGAGAGGGGAAGAAGATGAATAGAGGAGAGAGGAGAGAGAGAGGAGAGAGAGAGAGAAAGAGGACAGAGAGAGAAAGAGGGAGACCAAGAAAGAGAGACATAGACAATCAGAGACAGAGAGACAGAGACAGAAACCTGAACAGTCATTATATGCCTGGCTCCTGGCTCAGACCTGGCCATTACTAGGTAGCTGTTGGGCAGAGCCTAGAAAAAATGCTAACATGTATAGTCCCTTTTACTTTAAAAATGAGTTCTAGGTTTTATCTGACAATGTCCACCTGCGTTATTTAATCTCTTCCATTTGTACTCTCTTTGTTCACATTCACTGTCAAGGTTTAATGTTGTCTGTTAACACACTTTTAAATGTGTTTACAAATTTACATGGCATTACATTCCATTGTGTTTTATTTGGGTGTAAATGTAAAAGTAAAAAGGTTACTAATAATAGACTTTTTTCTCAAATTTCCCATTTAGTAATATTTTATTGTCATGTCAAAAGAAATGCATGTGCTCTCACTTGATATGTATCAATACCACTCATTGATTCTAATGTAGAGGACATTCAATGGACTGATTAAATAATACATATTTGATCACTTCAAGCAGTTATATTTTCAACCTGATCTAAAGCAGTTTCATATGTAAGATGCTATCAATACTTTGAAATATTACATGATTTTTCTACTCAAGAAGTACACTGGGAAGAATGCATTTAACACACACCCTATGTAAGAGGCTAAGGGACTCAAAAATAAACAGGTAAGAAAATAACTTCATTCAATTTCATGTGTATCTGCATCAGAATGAACACATCCAAACAACTTGGAGTGATCAAGTACACTATGAAATGGAAAGTCAAGGAGACTACAAACTAATAACTTGGCAGAATATCCAAAAGGTGTAATTTTGGCATTTTGCTTTTAGGTTTTACTTGTTCTTACCTCTCTCTTTCGTGTCTTTATCATCTAAAGTTTCCTCCTTTGCTTTTTGCCTAGGCTTCAAAGTGAAGACATATTTTCTAACCATATCTAGAAAGAAAGGAAGGAGGAAAGCAAAAGATCAAGAATTATGTTTTTTCACAAGATTCAGAAGCCATACATTTTTTCCATGAAAAAAATAGATGCAGAAAAGGGTAGTGGCTTCCAAGTGGGTACAATATCAGTAAGAAATATAAATGGTTTCAACGTAGGTGTCATGTACATTGCTCCTTCTCTCTCATATTTATTGGTACCAGGCCATCATCAATTCAGGAAAGACTCACATGGCAAGCAGGGGTAATGTATCTGTGATGCTGTGGATGATCTCTGCAAAAACAGTTCAGGATTTCCTGTTCTTAGGATATTGCATTTCAAAGCAATTGTAAAATAATGAAAACAATCCCCAGTGAAGACTTAAAAGGAACAATCATCATTGTCCTTCACATTGACTATTATCAAAGATGTGAAAAATTGAGCAACTATTTAGATTATCAGTAAGCTTTCCCTGGTGGGCTGTGTTGAGATCTGTTGTGAAGGAAGGCTTCCTTTGTTTTCCATAGAACTCTGTGATATAATATTCTTACCTACGTCCTTGAATACTTTTGAGTTAATTACTTTCTTTACTCTTTTTTTAATTGAATGTTCACATTTGACTTTTGAAATCAGGTGTAAAATATTCCCATCCAGTTTCAGATTTTGGTAAGGAAAACTTGGTCAAGGTTAATAATAGACATAAAACTTCAATAAACCTTGGCATCTCTATGATGACTGAAGATAAATAATAATTTGAAATACTTCCTAAGGAACAGTAGCATAAATAATTAAACATTTATACTTAGCAGCAGGTATTACCTTTCATTTTCATGTCTTGTGGAGAAAAGGGACCAATCATTTTAAAGCTAAGACACTAAAAAGCTTTTTGTCTGTTTGTTTGTTTGTTTGTTTGGGTTGTTTTTTTCTGATTCTTTTGGTTTCTGTTTGTTTGGGTTTTGTTTTGTATATTTTATTTATTTTTATTAACTTTTATTTTTTGAAAGTTTTTTTTTTAATGGTTATTTTATTTATTTACATTTCAAATGTTATCCTTTTTCCTGCTTCTCCCTCCACAAACCTCTATCCCATCACCCTCCTCCCACCTTCTATGAGGGTGCTACCTCACCCACCCACCCACCCATACACTCCTACCTCACCATTCTAGCATACCCCAGTCTGGCACATTGAGCCTTCCCAGGACCAAGAGCCTCCCCTCTCACTGATGCTAGATAAAACCATCCTCTGCTACATATGCATCTGGAGCCATGGGTTCTTCCATGTGTACTCTTTGGTTGGTGGTTTAGTCCCTGGGAGCTCTGGTGGTCTGGTTGGTTGATATTGTTCTTCCTATGGAGGGTTGCAATCTCTTCCAGCTTCTTCAGTCCTTCCCCTAACTCTTCCCTTGGGGTTCCTGTGCTCAGTCTGATGGTTGGCTGTGAGCATGTGTATCAGTAAGCCTCTGACAGAGCCTTTCAGGAGACAGGTATATCAGGCTCCTTTCAGCAAACACTTCTTGGCATCAGCAATAGTGTCTGAGTTTGGTGATTGCATATCAGACAGATCCCCAGGTGGGCAATCTCTTGAATAGCATTTCCTCCAGTTTCTGCTCCATACTTTGTCCCTGTTTTTCCTTTAGACAGGAGCAATTCTGGTTTAAAGTCTCCCAGGAATGCTGACACACCTATGATCACAGGTTAGACCACTACTACTGCCCCAATACCTGGCCCAAGAGGGACCTGCCTGGGGCCCACAATCCTGGGAACTGTCAAGCAACTGGGGACACAATCCTGGTTTCCATCTACTTTTATTTTTTTACAGTCCGGTTGTTATCCCCCTCCCTGGTCTGCCTACTGACAGTTCCTCATCCCATTTCTTCTCTCTACTGTCTCCAAGATGATGCCCCCAACCCAAACCCCCAAACCAGACCTCCCCATTCCCTGCCACCTCAAGTCTCTCAAGGGTTAGGCACATCTTTTCTCACTGAAGCCAGACAAGGCATTTTTCTGTATATGTGTCAGGGGCCTCAGACCAACTCCTGTAAGCTGCTTGTTTGGTGTCTCAGTGTCTGAGAGATCTCAGGGATTTTTGTTTAGTTGAGACTGCTGGTCTTCTTATGGGGTTGTCTTCTTCCTCAGCTTCTTCTAGTCTTTCTTTAATTCAACCACAGGTGTCCTCGAGATCAGTTCAATAGTTGGAGGTAAGTATCTATGTGTGCCTTGGTCAGATGCTTGTTGGGCCTCTCAGAGGAGAGCCATGCTAGACTCTAGTCTGTAAGCACACCATAGCATCAGAAATAGTGTCAGGCTTTGGAGCCTCTCACTGAGTTGGATCCCAATTTGGGCCAGCCCAGTCACTTCACCTCCTTTCCCTCAGTCTCTTCTCCATTTTTGACCCTGCAGTTCTTTAGACAGGAACAATCCTGAGGCAGAGGATTTGACTGTAAGATAGCAACCCTATCCCTCACTTGATGCCCTGTCTTTCTACTGGAGGTTGACTCTACAAGTTCTCTCTCCCCATTGTTTGGCATTTCATCTAAGGTCCTTCTGTTTGAGTCCTGAGAGACTATCATCTCACAGGTCTCTAGTATATTCTAGAGGGTTTCCCCACCTCCTACCTCCCTGAGGTTGCATATTTTATTCATTCTACTGGCCCTCATGGCTTCTCTGTTCCTTTCTCAATCATGTTCCCTTTTTCGCCTCCCTGTCCCCTCTCCCACCCAGGTCCCTTGATCCCTCTGTACCCTGTGATTGCTTTCTTCTCCATCCCAAGTGGAATTGAAGCATCCTCACTTGGGCCCTTTGACTTGTTGACCTTCTTAAGTTCTGTGGATTACATCCTGGGTATTCTTTACTTTTTTGGCTAATATCAACTTATTAGTGAGTACATACTATGCATGTCCTTTTGAGCCTCAGTTACCTCATTCAGGATGATTTTTGCTAGTTCCATCCATTTGCCAGCAAAACATGATGTGCTAATTGTTAATAGTTGAATAGTATTCCATTGTGTCAATGAACCACATTTTCTGTATCCATTCTTCTATTGAGGGACATCTGGATTGTGTCCAGCTTCTGGCTATTATAAATAAGGCTGCTATGAACATAGTGGAGCATGTGTCCTTGTTGTATGTTGGAGCATCTTTTGGGTATATAGCCAAGAGTGGTATAGCTGTATCATCAGGTAGATCTATTTCCAATAAGCGTCTATAAGGCAAAGAACATAGTCAATAGGACAAACCAGGAAACTACAGACTGAGAAAAAAAACTTCATTAACCCCATATCTGATAGAGGGCTAATATTCAAAATATATAAAGAAATCTAGAAACTAATCTCAAAAACAAAACCAAACCAAACCAAACAAACAGACAACTGAATCAAAGAATGGGGTATAGAACTAAGCAAAGAATTCACAACAGGAATCATGAATGGCTGAGAAGCACTTAAAGAAATGTTGAAAGTACTTTGTAATTAGGGAAGTGCGAATCAAAAAATCCCTGAGATTCCATCTTAAACCAATCAGAATGGCTAAGATCAAAAACTCAGGTGCCAGCACATGTTGATGAGGATGTGGAGAAAGAGAAACACTCCTCCATTTTTGATGGGATTGGAAACTGGTATAACCATTCAGAAATCAATCTAAATGTTCCCCAGATAATTGGTAATTGAAATTTAATTATTTTTGTTTTAAATATAGTTACTGAAATATTGCTTTATTACATAACAAATCAGGCAACATAATTTGTCAAAATATAATAAAAATCAAACATTCTTCATGCTTGTGCATTCAACCAGACCTCTAATGAATTATGTTATTAAATATCATTTCCAATACATGACTATGAGAAATGCAGTATGAGGAAATTCCCAAAGTTAGGTTTTTGTAGTCATTGGCAAAGACAGAGCCAATGAGAAGAAAGGAGAGTCCCCAAAGTAGTGAGAGGTCAATAAACCAATTAGGATCATTGATAAGCATAACTTATTGTAAATCAGACACCAGCCTGCTTGGACTTTTAGAGACTCATTGCCAGCAGATTGTCTGATCACTGGCAGCCACAGGGTAAGGTGCATTTCCAAGTTACTACAAGGCTATCTCCACAGGCATTATGAGTACCTTTTAAAAGGTCCCAACCACCCTGATCCTCATCTCTGTCTTGTTTGTTCTTTTTCTGTCTACCTGTCTGTCTGTCTGTCTGTCTGTCTGTCTGCCTGCCAGTCTGTCTTCTTGGTCTATCTTATGTCACCACTCTGAGATGGCATTTCTCTCTCCCAGCTTCCCCAATAAACCTATTAAGTCAGATCTGTTGAAGAGTGATCTCTTAGCAACATACCTTGGTCTAGATCCACCATGGTAACTTTTATTCCCTTAGCCTAACAGAGTAAGCATTAAGAAAACTACTGGATGCTTGATGGACATCAATTGAAGGAAGAAGTCACAGTGCTTGGCATGGACATATTAGTTATGTATAAAGAGATAATAATAGTGGTGTTTCTTTTCACAGATAACTTAGGGGGACATGAACACAAATATTCTAATAGAGCAACATTTTAAATAGATAAGGAGCCTTGGAATACATATTTTTCATGATAAACCACCATAGGAAAGTAATAATGTATATATGTCAGTGGGCATTGATGTGAGACAGAGCTAGTAAAGGAGATCTGAATACATCTAATATTTTCAATGAGATTAATAAGAGACACAAAAGAACTTCAGGAAGTAGGAGGTTTCTTTGTGGCTTTTGTTAAGTCATGAATGAAAATATAAAGCTATTATTCCATATACTTTAAACTCTACTAACTTAAACCCACTGGATTAGGAAACTCAACTTTTGATACTGAAATAGCAATATTATTTTTGCATTCCTCCCAAAAATCTCAGTTTTGATATTTCTCTGAGGCTGTGATCATGAAACCTGGACTTGCTTTTTAAAATTTTTTTCTTATTGAAAATAGATTTTGCTCATATAGTATATTCTCATCATAGTATGACCTTCCCCAAACCCTTCCAGACACTCCTCAAATCCCTACTGATCCTAATCCAAACTCTTCTTCTCTATCTCATTAAAAATAAACTGAAGTCTAAGACAATAAAAATAAAAATAAAGCCTTGTGTTTTACTCTTATACACCTCTCCTGAAATAGGAACTAGACACAAATAATCACAGAGTGCATATCTCACACTTGCTCACTTAGAAGTACTGTTTTTTTATTGTTAAGTTGAACAGAGTTTTACAACCTTTAATTTTCTTTTTTTGTCTTATATTGTAGTGTGATTTAATAAAAAAAATTGTACTGCTATACATAAAGTATAATAAAAGATAGTTTTAAATGTGTGTGTGCGTGTGTGTTTAAACAGAGTAGTGAATGGTTTTCTTGAGGAATGCTCATTACATGAAACAAAGCAAAACTTATTAATGTAGTTTTTAGAAATTATCATAATTAGCCTTGGTTATATACTGTCCTTAAAATAAATTATATTGTTAAGCCAAGGTACATCTTAGTTATTATTTTGCTAAATATTTGTAGAAAAAGTGATCTGAAGCAATTGCAAGCTATATGAGGCATTAGCAATTATGACCGAAGGTATTAACATAAAGTTATTTGAGCAATTTCCAAACCCTTTCCCACAGTAAGCTATGCATTAATCATCTGTTATATTTTCTAAGAACATCGAAGCAATTCAATGAAAATTGCCAGGTTTATGGAACATATTATCATTGGCAATTACAGTATTAGAGATTAAATCATAATTTAAATTACTGGGAGAATAAAAACCTTACATCACATTATAGTGCCTTCTTTTGAAGATAAAACAAAGTAAGTTAAGGAACAACTTAAAGAGATTTGTTGCAGTAATCTTGGGCTTGGAAAAAAATGCTAGTAGTTCAACAGGATGTGCTAGCATCCTTTGTAAACAGTAAAATGAAGCATATGCAAATATTCTTAGCATTAAAAATAGTATTTGGGCTGGGCAGTGGTGGTGCAAGCCTTTAATCCCAGCATTGGGAGGCAGAGGCAGGCTGATTTCTGAGTTCATGGTCAGCCTGGTCTACAGAGTGAGTTCCAGGACAGCCAGGGCTATACAATGAAACCCTGTCTCAAAAAACAAACAAACAAACAAACAAGCAAAAAGGAATAGTATTTGGAGGGAAGGTCTGCTTTGAATTTCCTACAGTCTTAGAATCCTAAGGAATAATCCATCCTAAGGCTATAGCAAAGATATTACACAACTCACAAAGCTTCATGAACAGGTGCGATGGCTTTCCAGGAAGACAGGTTTGCTGTAAAGCATCATAACCTAAATTGGTTTCCCAGGAACAATGTATTGGAAGAACAGAATCAACTCCAGCAAGTTGTCCTTTGACATCTACCACAAACCCAACATAAATAAATAAACAAATAAATAAATAAATAAATAGATAAATAGATAAATTGATTGACTGATTGATTGTTGGGATTCAAAATTGTGTGTATATATGGAAAATAAATATTTTGGAATTGGGGTAACCACCAGCAAGTCCAAGACTCCAGGAAAGCAAGAAGCTCCAGGATCCAGCAGGGATGAGATTAGCTGAAATGCCCCAAAAAGGGGAGGAAGAACCTGTAGAGACCATATCCAAAGGTGAAGTAAGGCCCCTGTTTGGGGAATGGGGCCACCCACTCATCTCCAAACTTTTGACCCAGAATGGCTCCTGTCTAAAGGAAATATGGGGACAAAGTGTGGAGCAGAGACTGAAGGAAAGGCCATGCAGAGAATGCCCCACCTGGGGATCCATCCCATATACAGTCACCAAACTCAGACACTATTGCTGATGCCAATAAGTGCTTGCTGACAGGAGTCTGATATAGCTGTCTCCTGAGAGGCTCTGCCAGAGCCTGACAAATACAGAAGTGGATACTCACAGCCAACCGTTGGACTGAGCACAGGGTCCCCAATGGAGGATTTAGAGAAAGGACTGAAGGAGCTGAAGGGGTTTGTAACCCCACAGGAAGAACAACATTAACCAACCAGAATCCCCAGAGGTCCCAGGGACTAAACCACCACCTAAGAAGCACACATGGAGGAATCCATGTCTCCAGCTGCATATGTAGCAGAGGATAGGCTTGTTGGGTGTCAATGGGAGAAGAGGCCCTTGGTCCTCTGAAGGCTCATTGCCCAGTGTAGGGGAATGCAAGGGCAGGGAGGCAAGAGTGGGTGGGTGTGGGAACACCTTCATAGAAGCAGGGAGAAGGAAGATGGGATTGGGAGTTTCCAGGGGCTAAACCAGGTAAGAGGATAACATTTGAAATGCAAATAAAGAAAATATCCAATAAAAAAAGATACATAAGAAATCCAATAAAAATATTTTGGAATTATGTAACACAAAGTAATCATGTTTGTGGACTCTTTTAAGTCAATCTTAATATTTTTGAATTATTTGTCAATGTACATGGTATACAAAAAAGGTCTACTGATGTCTAAAAAAAATAACACAAAGTTATTTTGTTTAGTCATAATTGACAAATAAAAATATGAATGTGTTCTACCATGTAAAATAAAATGTTAAAATCTCCATGTGCATTGATTTACTAAAGTAAAAGTTAAATTGGAAGTTAAGCTATGTGTCAGCAGGATGTGAAAAGTGCTAACGTCAGTGTGGAGATAAACTAGCTCAATAGTTCAAAGTGGGAGCCTGAAATTCACACATAATTTTTGAACTGCTGATTGACTGCTGTATCTAAAGAACTGTGCCAAATGTTTCACATATATGCCACTGTATCTTTCAGCTGCAGATAGAATGAGAAAATTCATCTCTTTTGTTCTTCTATACTTGGCTGAAATACATCTATTTTATGGTTTAAAGGCTCAGAGGGAAGAATTTAGAATAGAAGAAAAAGAAACTTTTTAAAAGAATTGTCAAGTTATTCTTCCCATTAAATAGCTATTTCATGCAAACATCTCTGCATCTGGATTATCTGTATCAGTTTGCCCATGGGATATAGGTTTTTAAAGACTCATTTCTTCCTATGAGACCCTTGAGTAAAACAAGCAAAAGTTACAGACTACATCATCACAGATAGATATGTGCAAACATTAGGCATGTCTCCTTGTTTCCAACATAACAAAGTTTGTGCAGATACACAGCATATTTTACATTTTGAGACAAATTAACATACTACATGATAGAGGAAGGATTTAGAATTTTTATGCACATTCTGTAATGCCTGATCCTAGACATCCAAGATCATCCAAAATAAAATAAACACTTCAGTTTATTGTTTTGCAAGACCAATGATATACTCACTTTCAAGTGTTTGATTTTCTTAATATTTAAGTGGTTCCCATTGGGGGTGTATTGTGTTAAAAACTTCTGAAGGAAAATGGCATACAGTGGTTAAGTTTAACACCTTGTCAATCTTCATGGAGTTTAATGCCTGAGTAGGTGATGCATGTATATGACTTTATGGGATGGGAGATCTCTCTGTCAGTAAAATCATCTGCATGGAAAGCAAGAACTAAGCTCTTAACACTAATATAAAATCAGATGGCCAAATATGTCTCTGTCCCAATGAATGGGAGTAGAAACTAGTGGCTTGTTGACAGCCCCCATGCTCCCAAAACGATCAGAATGAGGATCAGAAATAGACCCCATCTCAAAACAATAAGACAGAGAGAAATAGAGATACACACACACACACACACACACACACACACACACACACAATATGAGGTGTATAAATTATGAAAATAAAAGATGGCAAGAGTACATCTAAAACTGACCATTCAGTTTTGCTAAATCGTGTACTCAGAAACTCTATCTCCTAGGGTTTAAGAAACACCATAAATACATGCCACATAGATATAGTATCCATTTTCTGTTATGGTGAGTGATAAAAATTTACTCTTGAAAAATAGGATAGAAATGAAAATCAGGTGTGAATTGAAGTTTTCTAAAAAGCCATGCATAAGTTAACAAATATTGATTGATTGAGTAGAACTTCATTATCTCAGCATTAAAAAGTTGGATATTGAGAGCCAGAATTAAATAAAATTACCTTTAGTCCTCCATTTGCCATTTATTAATCATCTCTGTGCCTACCTTAACATCCTTTTGATTTTTAAATAAGAACTTTGGAACATATTAACTTGGTCTACTGTTAGCTGTAATAAACCTAAAAGCTAAGAAGATCACTAGACAGCATAGGAAACTTGTAGTAGAGATTATCTTTATTTTAACCTACCTACCTAAAACACAATCAATATATTTGGTGGATGCATTGATTTGGGAATACATTTTATTAATTTACTTTAAAAGTTCGTGTAACAATGTCTACATTGGAATATGAAATCTGAATCTCATTCCTAGACTATCTCACATATTAACATTTTTTTATTTTCTGATATTATAATTTAATTGCAGCATTCTCCCCTTCTCTTCTCTACTTCCATTCTACAAAATATATCCCTTCTTGCTCTCTTTCAAATTCATGTCCTCTTTTTTCATTGTTGTTCCATACACACATATGTATGTATGTATGTATGTATGTATGTATGTATATATTCCTAAATACATAAATATAACATGCTCAGTCCACATGTGCTTATACGCTTGCTTTCAGAGATAATCATTTGGCTGGATAATAAACAGTTATGGTCTTCCCTGGGGAATAAGACATATTCCTTAGTTGCCTGTAGTCCTTTGTGGTTTTCTGAAGCCTCCTGAGGTATACCTCTTAATGTTAGTATGTCTGTTGTGGATGTTTTTGTTTAATCTTTCTTTAGGCAGTCATGTTGTTGAGATTTTATATGTAGCTTCTGATATTACTAGGACACAGAATCTTATAGTAAGCTTTTTGATTGACTCTTAACAATCTTTCTGACTCACCTTCTACAGTGTTCTCAAAGTAGTTGTATTGTAGATGTATCCACTGGGTCTGAGCTCCACAACTCTGAATTTTGATTGATTGTAGTTACAGAATGGTCTAAATCTGTTGCAAAGAGCAGTTTCATTGATGATGGGTGAGGACTATGTTTGTGGGTATAAGTGCACATATTTAAAATATTGTTTGGAATTATGCTAGATTAGTAAAATGATGATTTAGGCTCTTCTCTAAAGACCTATGACATAATTACCTCTGAGTATTGGCTAGTTTCCCAGTACCAGGTATGATTTCTCATGTAGAAACTAAACTTTTAATAACCCTTTTAATATCCTGGAATACCTATTGGCTAGCTTTAATACAGAGTACATGAAAATACTATGGACCATATTGGAGGAGAAAACTAATTACCAGTCTTACCCAGCAGTTAATCCTGCAATTTACAATACCTTGCTTAAAAGTATATGTTTCATGATTAGAATTATGCCTTCTTGACACAAACCTAGACATATCTGGGATGAAGAAATCCTAATTGGTAAATTACATCTGCAATGTTGGCCTAAAAGCAAATCTACAAGTCATTTTTGTGATGACCTGTTGCTTTTCATTAGAAATTCTAACTATGGAAGCTTGTCCAGTGTTTCAACACTAACACAGACATCATGAAGGTGACCAAAGACATGAGTTTGGGTATAGGCCATACTCCACAAGATGAAACCATATCCAATACCATTATGAGGCCAAAAACCTATGGCTAGAAAGTTTCTAAGCTGTAGGAAAGAATTACTATTGTTCTTTTGAGTGGGTATGCTATATAAGAGACTCTTAATGGGTTATTTTGTATCCATAGAATAATGTGTCTCTCAGCTCTCATCAGAGAAGCTTCTATTTGCAGTAGATGATAAACATAGATACACACAACTGGCCAAGATACAAAGAACATGAAACTGCTAAATGCTTACACCTAAATGTAATATCTATACTACATCTCTACTTCAAAGCTTCAGGGATCATTGTGGAAGAGTGCCAATAAAAGTAAAAAAGGCAGAAGTAGTTGATGAATAAAAATAACCTATGGTTTCGGGATATAGCAGGGTGGCTGCAAATCATACGGAATCACAACACTTGTAACAGTGTGCACAGGACCTATACAAGTCCAAGCCAGATGAAAACTGAACATGAAAAGGGAGTTGGATATCAAATCTCACCCATCTCACCCTTATAGCAGGAGCTTCTGGAAACTGATATTGGTGGGATTGAGAGAGTAAGTTTTCCCTAAAAGTGCCGTAGCCATTGGTAAATAAATCATGTTCTAATGGGAAAAAACAGGTCTGAGATTTTTGGTAGCACAAATTGGACTTGGTTGGTTTTTTTTTCCAAAATAATGAATATTAGATGTGTAAGAGTGGGTTTAGGATATGAGAGAAGTAGAGAAGGGGTTGAAAATGATCAAATCAAACTGCATGAAAAACTTACTATATATATATATATATATATATATATATATATATTACAAATGATATGACCAAGATGAGGATGTTGAGAACAAAAAATACTTTTTTTAACAAGTATGACTTACCAGTAAAAATAAGTGCTAAAACAGACTTTCCTGATATTGACCACCTTAATTTTCTTGTCACTTTTCAAAAAAGCATTTCAGAATAAATAAAATTAATTTCAATGTGTAACACTTAGATAAAAATGTTCTTAGAAAGTAAAACTAGGAGAAAATATGAAAGCAAATTCATTGTTTTTTTAAATGAAAATATATCTTGCATTCAATAAAATGGAACATTTGCTGGACCCCAGAGCAGAGCTCATAATATACCTGAGGTAACTTAAAACTTGCATGAATATATGAAATGCTACAGTCTTTACTGGAATATGGTCTCATTGGAAGTAAAATTTCTAATTCATGAAAATGTCTATTTCTCTAACTGTCCATCAAAGATTTATTTTAATCTTCTTTTTTATACATGGACCTGAATGATTGATTTCTCAATCACTTTATCCACATATGTGTTTTTATTTGGTTATATATGTATTTATTTATGATTGTGTGCAGATGAGTGTATAAATGTTCAACATACATATGTACATTGAGGAACTGAACTCAATTGATTAAGCTTCACAGCAAGCACCTATAAATGCTGAGCTATATTCTGGCTCCACATGTATTATTTTAAAGAAATAGTAATGATTGTTGCATGAGGGATTCAAAGCTTTTGTTTGAAAATTTTAAAAACTTCATTTTCCTAAGAATTTCACGAAGTCATTGCTTTTAGTAGCTGAGTAGTATACCATTGTGTAAATGTACCACATTTTCTGTATTCATTCTTTTGTTGATGGACATCTGGGTTGTTTCCAGTTTTTGGCTATTATAAATAAGGTTGCTATGAACATAGTGGAGCATCTGTCTTTTTCAGATGTTGGAACATGTTTTAGGTATAAGCCCAGGAGTGGTATAGCTGTGTCCTCAGGTAGTACTCTGTCCCATTTTCTAAGGAACTGCCAGACTGATTTCCATTCTTAGGCAAATGGATGGAACCAGAAAATATCATTCTGAGTGAAGTAACCTAATCACAATGGAATACACATGGTATGCATTCACTGATAAGTGGATATTAGCCTAAAAGCAGAGACTACCCAAAACACAATTCAGAGACCACATGAAGCTCAAAAGGAAGGAAGACAAAAGTGTGGATGCTTCAGTGCTTCTAAGAAGGGGAACAAAATACTCACAGGAGGAAATATGGAGACAAAGTATGGAGCAGAGACTGAAGGAAAGGCCATACAGAGACCTGGGGATCCATCCCATATATTGTCATCAAACCCAGACAATATTGCGGATGCCAGTAAGTGCTTGCTGACAGGAGCCTGATATAGCTGTCTCGTGAGAGGCTCTGCTAGAGTCTGACAAATACAGAAGCAGATTCTCGAAGCCAAATATTGGACTGGGGACAGGGTCCGGGATGAAGGAGTTAAGGAGAAAGGACTGAAGGAGCTGAATGGGTTTGCAACTCTATAGGAAGAACAACAATATCAACCAACCAGACCTTACAGAGCTCCCAGGGACTAAACTACCAACCAAAGAGTACACATGGAGGGACACATGGCTCCAGCCACATATGTCACAGAGGATGGCCTTATAGGGCATCTGTGGGAGGAGAGGCCCTTGATCCTGTGAAGGCTAGATGCCCCAGTGCAGGGAAATACCAAGCAGGGGGGACGGTAGTGGGTGGGTGGGAGGGGGAATATTCTCATAGATGCAGGGGGAAAAGAATGGGATAGTGGGTTTTGGGGGGACTGCAAAAGGAGATAACATTTGAAATGTAAATGAAGAAAATATCTAATAAAAATATAAATAAAAACCTTCATTTTCTCCGAGTTTTAAATAAAAAACTAAACCATCCTTCAAATATTTCTCTCCATTCCTGGATAAATTTCAAGATAGGAATCTGATCATCTTCTAACATCATTCTACCAACTTTATAACTTCAGGTAAATATGCTATTATGTCCTCAAAATTCTTCCTCTGTCAGATTGCTTCTAGATGGTGTCCTGCTACAATGGCTGCGAGTCTCATCTGTAATCAGCTGCACTCTAGATTCTGATTATAGGACTTTTCCTCCACAGTTTTTCTCCATAATAGCTGGATATGAATTTCAAGGTGTTTCTTCCACTGTCCTGAAATCCCTCTCTCCCTTTGCCTCCTGACTTTCCTTCTTCCCTCGCAGCATTTGTTCTGGGACCCTATTCTGTTTTGTGTCTCTGATGTTACATATGTGTTTTGCTTTGTTCTATATTTGAGTCTTCTGTTCCTGATACCTTTTTTCTTCTGTGCCTTCCTTAGGGGTATTTTAGGTATTCTTGAACTAGTAACAGATCTTTTCTGGAATTATTTTGATAAAACATCTGTTCTATTTCTACAATCACGTGCTCCTCTATCACTTTGTTGAGTGGATGTTAATTTAATTCTGGTTGATGCTATCTCAGAACTAGTATGGTGGAGGTTTCTATGTGTTTATACAAAATTCAAGATAATTATTTTTAAAAATAGCAGGTATTAGAATTGAAAATATTAAAATAGGGAAGGAGTAGGAAAATTCAAAAGACAAATGAAAATCTGAGTAATTTGAAGAATTCTCATTATTCAAATGATGGGAGTTGAATCACATTTATTATTTGTTAGAGATTCATAAATTTTTACAGAGGTTGTTTGTAAAAATGTAGGATGCTGAGGTGCCCCACTTTGAGAATTTTGGACTCAATAAGTTTTGTCTGGTGACCAATACATTTATTAAATCCTCTTGTGATATTCAAGCTTTCTATCTACCTAGAAATGTTTTGACTTTGAGTGACATTGTTATTTACAGTGACCAGTTTTCATATTCATATTTTCAAAACTGGTAGTTGCTGAAAGTGAAAGAGATGCCTATTATTTACCTGGCACACATATCACTCCTGTAAGGAACTTCTTAGTGATCAATAACTTTTCACATCCCATATTAGCTGGTCCCTTTCTATTTTGTTCAACTACACAATTTTATTTAAATTTTTATTTTTTCAATAGATATTTTTTGTAATATCTCTTGAAAGTACAAAATTAAAATCTTGGTTATAAAATTAACTTCCTATTGTTGTATTTTTATTATTTAAATCAATGTTTTATGTTAAACATCTTTTGATCATATTCTTCCTATGTACATTTTATCAGTATTATGTCTTATATTTTTATTGTTGAATAGCTTATGGCAATCGTCAGTCCTGATTTTCAAGTTGGTAAATTAGAACCATCTCCAGAAAACAGCTCTGAATGTGTCCATGAGTGTGATTGTACATGGGATTAAGTGCAATGGAAAGACCTACTCTGATGTGGACAAGACCATTCACTTCTCTTTCATTTCTCATGTAGACCCAGTGTGACTCAGTAGTTCTGGTCTTGCTCCCATCCATAGTGACTTTTCCATGATGTGCTGTATTGCTTCATTGTATCTTTTCTCATTATTTTTCACTGAAATTGGAAAGTGAAGTAATACATTTGCAATTACTGTATCTTATAAATAAGCTGTTAGAAAGTATCTTAATCTTTATATGTGATATTTTAAAATGACTTGATATTTTCTGAGTTCTATTGATGACAGAGACCTATATCTATATCTGTATCTAATCTATCTATTTGCTCTATAATTTATACATATATATCTAACTATATCTATCTATGTATCTCTAATTCATGTTATCATATATTTATATGTGTGCATATGTGCATCATGTACATTTGTAAGCATGTATATGAACATGTGTGTATGCATGTATGTGAGTGTTTATGTATGCATGTATGAACATGTGTTTGAATGTGTATGCATGTTCATAAATCTCATAAGATGGTAGTCAGTTTACTTCTTCCACCAAATGCAAAAGGATTTAATTCAGTGGTCATATATGGTGGTCGGTAAGCACCATTACCTACTTATCAGCCTCAGCAGTCCCACAATTTTTATCTTATTTGTTTTCATATTTAATTCTAAAATAGTATTTGTTATTAACATTTATGCATGGAGTTTCATGAGGTACTGAATACTACCTTTTATATTTCTGGGAGAGTGAAAAATATTATTAGTCATGAAGAAGGCAAACTATTACTATCTTCTATATCAATAAATCATCTACAGAGTTGAAAAGGAGTCAACATGTTGGCAGTCTGCCGTTGCTCAGTTCATAGTGCTCATGTCTTCCAAGTCACCATAGTCTATGAATTTCACTGTGAAAAAGAGCTGATTACCAAATAATGAAATCACATGGAGATATGTTCTTCTGTTGTCTTATGAAATATTTAAAATTATTTTAAACTCATTTCATTCAGTCTGTGGTGTGTGATTCTTTGTACATAGGCTCAGTTATGTCTAGATATCATTTTACCACTAATAAGATGTTTGCTGCTATGAACTCAAACTATAAAGTGTAAAACATACCATAATATATTTTGTTATAGTAAAAATGCTTGAGAAAACAGAACCTTTAAGGGAAAAAACAACAGAAAATTATAGGAGTGGCAGAGAATATTTTTATATGAACTTAATGTAAGACATTCTTGGTAAAACATCATGTTGTTTACCGAATATGTAAAATACAAAAGAGGAAAACTGTGAAGAAGTGCACATATCTTCAGGGCTCAGATTTAATCATAGATAGCTTGAGTTAGACAACTGAGAGTTTTGGTCAAGATATCAGTCTTTGATAGGAAAATGATTGCATGGAGAAATGTATTTATAGTAACATGGTTTTAACATTGCATTTATTATTGTGTATATGTGTATATGTGTATGTGTAGGTATAAACAGTGCACCATACTGAAAATGTGGAGGTCAGAGTAGAATTTGAAGGAGAGAGTTTTCTGCTGACACCATGTGAGGTCCAGGATCTGAACTCAGGTTCTGCTATGACATGTTGAGTTATAGATGCTTTTCCCTACTAAGCCATCTCACCAACTTGATCTTTTCTGTATTGCATGAATGTGAACAAAACTTTCAGGTTGTTTAATTCTTTAATAATGAAAGAAAAATTGCACTAGGTACTTGGCAAGATCATAAAAGAAGCCTTTGAAAGGATAGAGTCAGGACTACAACATGTGGAGAAAGTAACTGAGCTCAGTGTCAATCACCTGAACAAAATCAAGTATTTTTATTTGAACTGTACCATAAGAATCAGTTAAAATGTAAGATAGCTCAGCAGATAAAGTGCTTGCTGTCACTCCCCACAACCTGAGCTTGACCTGGGACTCACATAGTGGAAGGAGTAAACAGATCCTTCCCTGAAAGTTATCCTTTGACCTCCAAATGTTTTACACACACACACACACACACACACACACACACACACACACAAGAACACACACCACACACTGAATGAAATGACTCTAAAATAATTTTAAATATTTCATAAGACAATAGAAGAATGTATCTCCATGTGATTTCATTATTTGGTAATCAATTCACACTAAGGTTAATTTTCTTCCTTCTAGAAATACTAGGAGACAGAAAGTTTTTCTTCAAATAAGTTTTCAAGAGGATTACACCAGGCATTAGAGAAAAATGTTGCTAAGTCCAGTATGCTCACATCTCCAAGAAGCACAGTCTTCTAGTATAATAATGCACTAGAAGTGGTAGTTCAAAAGCCTGTAGACTGAATAGCTTGCCTAAATTCAATCAAACTGAAAGTTTGTGTGTGTGTGTGTGTGTGTGATCACAAAAGTCTGGGTTATATAACTGTAGTTTTAATAGTAAAATATTAAAACTATTTTAATCAAATTTTAATGTTTTCTTTTTATTTCAAAATTTACTTTGAAATATGCAATATTTCAAGACTTTCTTTGTCATTTTTTACAATTATTATCAGGCCCTTGATGACATAATTCTGTTAGGAAGATATTGTTTTATACTTTTTCAAGTTTGTAAAAATAATGAATATAATTTACATGGAGTATTACTAAATTTAAGGAGTTTGAGATAAAATCTTAATTTTGATTTTTTCTCTCCTTTAGTTTTGCTTCAAACAAACAATTAAATCCAGCAAGTCTCTGATAATTAAATAAACAAGATGAAAGACATGCTATTTAAATTATTGTAGTCTAAAAAAAAAAAGAAGAGAGAAACATTTGACTGTCATCACACCTGTTTTTCAAAAGCCTCAGGATAAGATTTTATCAGAGGAAAATCACTATGTGCCTTGAAAGTGGTCCAGTTCATCTGGCTATAGTGTTTCCCAAGTTCTTCTAAATAAGATTGAATTTAAGACACCAAAGGTCATTGGAGTAAATGACAATAATGGCTCCACAGTAATATCAATAATGAGGCATATAATGAACTGGACTTCATTTTGGAGATCCTCAGTGACCAAAAAGAGAATTGCAAATGAAGTGGAAATTTAGAGAAGATTAGTCAGGGGTAAAGAGACAAGCCTATTTTGAAAGGTAAAATTTCAGGTTGCTTGCAATTAGGTATAATGAGATTCTACTGTTAAGTGAAAATCCATTCAATGACAGAAATAATTTAAATAATGAGAAAATCTATGAGAGGAGACAGCAGGACCCATACACCCAGATAGATACTTTAACCTGATTTCCATCTCTAAAAACCACAATGAATCTATTTCACCACAGTCCATTTTGGTCAATTCCACAAATGTAACATCTTGAATAACACGGGATCATTGTATTGGATTCTGAAGTTTTTTTAATATTTTGTTAAATTATCATTTTACAGTCTATTTCATTAACAATGGACTTCACTGGACAATTTCTGACTGTGACATGTTTGTTTATTTAAGTTTACTTTATAATTTGTATTGATTTATATAATATCCAAGTTTATTTAGTATTGTCCATCTTTCTATTGGATAGTTTTTGATGTTGGCTTGGTGAGAGATGTTCAGCTGGCTGGTGTGTCTACGAAGGCATGACTCAAAGAAATGAATGACTATGGAGATACTGTGTAAATACAATATCCCACACTAAAGTGGGTGATCACAGCCTTTATGGGGAGTAAATAGTAGAAAGGTACAGTTATCATAATCCCCATGTTTTTGTGCTCTTAGACACTGTATCTTTTATTGTTGGTGTCCTCAGAATTTGGAACACAAGCACCAACCCTCTAACTTAACCTTGGATCTCAGACCAGCACCCTGAGATACAGGATAAAGACCAGCACCCTGAGATAAAGGATAAAAACCAGCATCCTGAGATAGATACAGGCTAAGTAACCTCATCATCCTCTCCTCTCCTGCTCTCCAGCTTTCAGAAACCAGATGGGAAGAATGCTTTAGGCTCCAAGAACACATGAACTAATATTTATTTTATTAGTTCTAATTCTTCAGAAAATCCTGGGTAATCTATTTATTTATTCATTTTACATCCAAATATCAGCTCCCCTCCTGCCAGTACACTTTCAAATAGGTCCTCTCCCCATTCTCTCTTCCCCTCTTCCTCCATCAAGTACTGCAGGGCTAGGTGCATCCTTTCCCACTGAGGCCAGACAAGGTAGCCTAGTTAGAAGAACAGGATCCACAGGCAGGCAGGCAGGCAACAGATCCAAGGACAGTCCTTCTCCAGTCATTGGAGAACTTACATAAAGTCTAAGCTGCATATCTGCTATGCAAGGTAGAATCTCAGTGTGGTTTGGATTTGCATTTCTCTGATGACTAAGGATGTTGAACAAGATTTCTCAGCCATTAGAGATTCCTCCGTTGAGAATTCTGTTTAGCTCTGCTCCCTATTTTTAAATTGGATTATTTTAGGTTTTGGTATCTAAATTTTTTGAATTCTTTTTTTTTTGTATATTTTGGAAATTAACTCTTGATGTATGGTTGGAAAAGATCTATAGGATGCTATTTTGTTCTATTGATGGTGTTCTTTCACTTATAGAAGCTTTTCAACTTCATGAATGGGGGAAAGATACATGCAAGAAGATATAAGTATTAAGGTGATCAGAAAAGATTATATTCAGATGTAAAATTATCAAAGAACCACTTAAAGAAAGATATGTTTTTAAATAGATATGTTTTAAATGTCTTGCTGTGTTGCCTTGACTGGACTGAAACTCAGGGTATAAATCAAGCTAGCCACTGACTCATATAGGTATGTCTATTTCTGCCTCCCAAGTGCTAGTATTAAGGGCCTCCATCACCATGTCCAGAACAATAAAAGTTATTTGTAAAGTTTTATTTTCATAAAATAGGCAATTTTAAAATTATATAAATATGTAATAGTGATATATTTATTTCTTTTATAAGTGGTATCTACTCATGCATTATTATCCCTTAGAGGACTCAGCTTTGGGGATAGCAGGCTTGTTTATGACTTCTTACTTGCTTTTGTTTGTTTTTGTTTTTTTACTTATTTACTGAATGTGTGTGAATATGTGTCAAATTAGTATAGTGCCTTCAGGGCACAGATAGTTCAAAATAGCATGTAGGATCAGTTGAAGCTTGAGATTAAGGTGGTTGTGCGTCACCAAAGTTGGGTGCTAGGGGTAAAATTGGGTCCACAGTAACAGCAAGAGAAGCCCTTACATATAGAGCCATCTTTGTAGTATATTATATATTTTAAATACTTCCAAAGGTTTTTAGAATAAAAATGTTGAAGATATTATAACCACAGAATCTAAATCACCAACAACTGTAGTATTCATTCAGTTAATACAACAAATTTATCTTGATTATTAAGTTGGAATGGAAACAGAATACAATGATCATATTCTCAATTTAAAATTGGTCACTGACTCCTTCGATTCATAATATAATGTCTTTTTTTTTTTCAAGATTCTACCTTCACCTTAATTATCTATCACATTGCACAAAGCTCAAGTCCACCTGGATCTAGGACCTCAACATAAAACCAGATACACTGAATCTAATAGAAGTGAACGTGGGAAAGAGCCTCAAATTCATTGGCACAGGGGAAATTTCCTAAATAGAACTCCAATGGCTCAGGCTCTAAGATCAAGTTTTGATAAATGAGACCTCATGAAACTGGAAAGCTTCTCTAAGGCAAAGGAAATAGCCAATAGGACAAATCAGCAACCTACAGATTGGAATAAGTCTTCACTAACCCTAATCTGATAGAGGGTTAATATCCAAAATATATAAAGAACTCAAGAAGCTAACCACCATGAAGCCAAACAAACAAAAAATGAGTTATAAAACTAAACAGAGAATTTACAATAGAGGAATCTCGAATGGCTGATAATTACTTAAAGTAATGTTCAAAGTCCTTAGTGATTAGGGAAATGCAAATCAAAACAACCCAGAGATTCTACCTTACACCAATCAGAATGGCTAAGATCAAAACCACAGGTGACAGCACATGTTGGCAAGGATGTGGAGAAAGAGGAACACTTCTCCATTGCTAGTGGTATTGCAAACTGGTAAAAACCACTCTAGAAATCAATTTGGAGGTTCCTCAGAAAATTGGAAATAGAGCTACCTTAAGACCCAGCTATACCATTCTTGGGCATATACTCAAAAGCTGCTCCACCATGCCACAGGGGCTATTCCACTATGTTCATAGCAACGTCATTTGTGATAGCTAGAAGCTGGAAACAACCCAGATGTCCCACAACAGAAGAAAGAATACAGAAAATGTGGTTCACTTACACAGTGGAATACAATTCAGCTATTAAGAATGAGAACATCAGGAGTTTTGCAGGCAAATGGATGGAATTAGAAAATATCATCCTGAGTGAGGTAACCCAGACCCAAAAAGACTTGCATAGTATATACTCACTAATAGGTGGATATTAGCCAAAAAAGTACATAATTCCCAGGATACAATTCACAGACCTTAAAAAGGTTAACAAGCCAAAGGCCCAAGTGAGGATGATCAATTTCACATTGGGAGGGAGAACAAAGCAATCACAAGAGGGGGAAGGAGGGAAGGACCTGGATGGCAAAGATGACAGGGAGGGGACAAGCGGAACATGATCGGTTATTGGGGGAACAGGACTGAAGCCCTGAAGGCCAGCAGAAATAATCAAAACAGGCAACTTCTGAAGGTAGGTGGCAGGAACCCTCTAGAATGTACCAGAGACCTGGGAGGTGAGAGACTCTCAGATCTCTAAAGAAGGGATCTTAGATGAAATGCCCTACAGTGGAGAGAGGGAACTTATAGAGTCCACCTCCAGTAGAATGACAGGGCATCAAGTGGAGGGATGGGATTGCTTACAGTCAAATCCTCTGACTCAGAATTGTTCCTAAAGAACTGCAGGAACAAAAGTGGAGAAAAGCCAGAGGAAAAGAAGGTCCAGTGACAGGCCCAAATTGAGATCCAGCTTAGAAGGAGGCCCCAAGGCCTGACACTATTAATGATGCTGTGGTGTGCTTACAAACAGGGGCTATCATGACTGCCCTCTGAAAGGCCCAACAAGCAACTGAAAGAGTCAGATGCAGATATTTGCACCCAGCCAATGGACAGAAGCTGCTGACCCCTGTGGGTGAATTAGGGAAAGCTAGAAGAAGCTGAGGAGGAGGGCGACCCAATAGAAATGCCAGCGGTCTCAACTAATCTGGACCCCCAAGATCTCTCAGACACTGAGCTACCAACCAGACAGCATACGCCAGCTGATATGAGGTACCCAACACATATACAACAGAGGACTGCTGGGTCTGGACTCAGACAAGATGCACCTAACTCTTGAGAGACTTGGGGCCCCAGGGAATGGGGAGGACTGATGGGGTAAGGGTGGGAACATTTTTTTGGATAGGGGAGGGGGAGGAAGTGTGCAATGTGGTACAGTCCAATGGTGGACTTGGAATGGAATAAAGTCTGGACTGTAAAAACAGATTAAGGAAAAAAAAAAATGAAAAACGAAAAAAAAAAAGTCACCAGGACTTGTTAGGCCACACCTTCTTTTGAAACGAAGTATGGTGAGCTGAACATGGATAAAATTTCTTTTAAAAACAAACTTTTGTGTAGCTTAAATAATCTGGTTTTCAAAGTACTAAGAAAAATAATGTACATAAAAATTCAAAAATTATCAACATTCCACTTATATTTGCATGATCTGCTCAGGTTTCTAGAAAATGATAAAAATTAATAGATAAAAAGACATTACAATTTTTGTAATATTTTAAATTAATTATATCATTTATAAATGAACACTGTCCCCATTGGTTGTATAAAAATATGTATATGTACACATGTAAACATTGGAGTTATTGTCTATAAAGTTCTGATCAGCACTGAAATATGTACTTCTGCTGTATCTTAGAAATCTTTCTCAGATGTCCTAGAATGTCAAAACCAATCATAAGTCGAATTGTTTTTATTTGGATTCATTTCATAACAAGGTCTTTTAGAATCAAAGGGAGAAGTTAAATTGCTGGAAAACACAAGGGAGGTAAGTAAGAAGAGGCCTTGAAGAAGTAGAATCTGTCAAGTACAGAATTTTAAATTTTAATGAGAATGTTTTCCAATTTCCTTCTTAATTACTCAAAGCCTAGTTATGTAAATTTAGAGAGCAAAACTCTAGTGTGCTTCTGTGGGGAAGCAGCAGGGGGCAGTAGGAAATATTGTTAAAAATTATTAAAAGATTATTGAAAAATATTTTTTCTGATGATTGCTTCATAAATTCTTTGGAACAAAACTGTTGCTAATAAATCTCTATTTATTTGACAGAGCTCTGGAACACATTGTTTGGAGATAAACTGACTCAAACATAATTATCTTAATTTCTCCAGGAAAATTTTTAGACTGTACTTGATAATAATAAGATACATTTAAAATATATGACATAATTTTTTATTGCTTTTTGAGTAATATTCTATCTGGATTTAAATGAGAACCTTACATTGATTAAAATAGCTTAATATTAGCTGTGGATAGTAAGCTCATAGAATTTCCTTCAAGATTTTTAATTTGATAAAAACATTTAAAATACAAATTCCTAGAGCCTAATATTTACTAAAATGAGTTACTAAAATATAAAGCACAGCTTTTAAATGTTTGATTTGTTCTGTCTTTTGACCCCTCTTGAAATACAGTCATCTGAAAATTCTCCTAACTACAATGGTTACTATGTGATAATAGCAGTGGTTTATAAGACAGCTCTCTGCAATGACACTTTGCAATCTGCCATGTGTGAAATTCTTCACAGAAGCAGATATATCCAGGCTGCTAATACATGCTCTGTGTCATCTCTATGGGTATATGGGTATAATAGCACAGATTGTGTAACAGTATATAACAAAACACCATGCTACTTCTAGGATTAGGCTGTACATTATCATTGTTCCAAATGGTTTAAAGGTTTATTTTTAAGCTTAACTAGGATTTTATATGTTAATTAAAAAGACATACTAAAACCTGAGGAAACTTATTTGAAAAAGAAAACAAAACAAATTTCATTCTACCTCTTGATATATTTTATTAGGAGAGGGATATTTAAATAATATTTTAGTTTTCCTCATATTCTATTGCCTTTATTCAGTAATAAATACAATGAAATAAAAGAAGAGCTAAAAAATTTGATGCCCTGGGATATGTGATCTGAATAATACTATGAATCACTCTTATCTGTTTGTGAAAGTAGAAAACTGAGTCACCACATTCAGGATGATATTTTCTAGTTCTATCCATTGGCTTGAGAATTTCATGAAGTTATTTTTTTTTTTTAATAGTTGAGTAGTACTCCATTGTGTAAATGTACCCTTGAGTAAAATCTAGGTTGTTTCCAGCTTCTGGCAATTATAAAAAAGGCTGCTATGAACATAGTGGAGTACTTGTCCTTGTTATATGTTAGAGCATCTTTTGGGTATATGCCCAGGAGTGGTATAGCTGGGTCTTCAGGTAGAACTATTTTCAATTTTCTGAGATCCACCATATTGTTTTCCAACGTGGTTTTACCAGCTTGCAATCCAACCATCAATGGAGGAGTGTTCCTCTTCTTAACATTCTTGCCAGCATCTGCTGTCACCTGAGTTTTTTGATCTTAGCCAATTTGATTGGTGTGAGATGAAATCTCAAAGTCGTTTTTGATATGCATTTCCCTGCTGACTAAGGATGTTGAACATTTCTTTAGGTACTTCTCAGCCATTCAAGATTCCTCAGTTGAGAATTCTTTAACTCTGTACCCCACTGGGGAACTGAGGATACCCACTAGAAAATCCCAGAGAAGCAAAAGATTCCCAGGACCCAATGGAGATGATACTAGCTGAGATACCCAACAAAGGGGAGATAGAACCCATAGAGACCACCTCCAGTAGATAAGCGTGGCCCCCTGTTGAGGGATGGGGCCACACAATCATCTCAAAAATTTTAACCCAGAATTGTTCCTGTTTAAAGTAAATGCAGGGACAAAAAATATATCACAGACTGAAGGCCATCCAGAGACCTCCCCAACTTAGGATCCATCCCATCTACAGACACCAAATCCCCACACGCTTGCTGATGCCAAGAAGCACTTGCTTTCAGGAGCCTTGAATAGCTGTCCACTGAGAGGTTCTGCCAGCACCTAAGACAGAAGCAGACACAGTCAGCTGTAGTACTGAGCCTGGGGACCCCAATGGAAGAGATGGAGGAAGGACTAAAGGAGCTGAAAGAGGTTTGCAACCCCATAGAAAGAACAATATCAACTAGTAGGACCACCCAGTGTTCCCAAGGACTAAACCATCAACCAAGGAGTGATTCATGGCTCCAGCTACATATGTAGGAGAGGATGGTCTTATCTGGCATCAATGGGAGTGGAAGGCTGTGATCCTGTGAGTCTGGAGTAGGTGGGTGGGTGGAGGAAGACCCTCATAGAGGCAAAGGGGAGGAGGATGAGATGGTGTGTTTGTGGAGGGGAAATCTGGAAGGGGACAACATTTGAAATGTAAGTAAATAAAATAACCAATAAAACAAACTAGAAAACTATAGTTTTCTGCAGAATGTCCTCATGTCAAAAGATCTTTTTGACAGTCAAAGTGAAGCTTTTACATATTTGCGACAGCCACCAACCCAAGTAACAAATACAATTTTTGATCATATCATATTTTCATATGATTTTTGATCAATCAAATCATATTTTGATTTTCAATGTTAGTAATATTTCCTTAAGTCTATTCAGTATTAAAATAATTATTTTTTCTTATTGGATATTTTCCTTGTTTACATTTAAAATGTTATCACCTTTTCTGATTTCCCCCCTAGAAACCCCTTATGCCATCCTCCCTCCCCCTGCTTCTATGAGGGTGTTCCCCCATCCACCCACCAAGTCCAGCCTTCCTGCCCTCACATTCCCCTACACTGGGGCACCAAGCCTTCACAGGACCAAGGGCCTCTCTTCCCATTGATGCCCAGCAAGACCATCCTCTAATACATATGTAGCTGGAGCCATGTGTACTCCTTGGTTAATGGCTTAGTCCCTGGGAGCTCTGGTGTGTCTGGTTGGTTGATGTTGTTCTTCTTCCTATGGGCTTGCAAACCCCTTCAGCTCCATCAATCCTTTCTCTAACTTCTCCATTGGGGACCCTGAGTTCAGTCCAATGGTTGGCTGTAGGCATCTGCCTCTGTATTCATTAGTCTCTGGCAGAGCCTCTCATGTGACAGCTATATCAGGCTCCTGTCAGCAAGCACTTCTTGGTATCCCCAATAGTGTCTGAATTTGGTGACTGTATGAGAAATGGATCCCTAGGTGGGGCAGTCTCTGGATGGCCTTTCCTTCAGGTTCTCCTCACACTTTATCTCTGTATTTCTTCTCAAGAGTATTTTGTTCCCCTTTCTAAGAAGGATCCCACCTTCTTAGACCCACATTTTGGTCTTCCTTCTTGAGCTTCCTGTGGTCTCTGAATTGTATCTTGGGTATTCCGAGCTTTTAGACACTTATCAATGAGTTCATACCATGTGTGTTCTTTTGTGGTTAGGTTACCTCACTCAGAATGATATTTTCTAGTTCCATCCATTTGCCTAAGAATTTCATGAAATCATTATTTTTAAATAGCTGAGTAGTACTCCATTCTGCAAATGTACCACATCTTCTGTATCATATCTCTGTTGAAGGACATCTGGCTTCTTCCATCTTCTGGCTATCATAAATAAGGTTGCTATGAACCTAGTAGAGCATGTGTCCCTGTTATATTTTGGAGCATTTTTTAGATATATGGCTAAGATAAAAAACTCAGGTGGCAGCAGATGCAGGCAAGGATGTAGAGAAAGAGGAACACTCCTCCATTGTTGGTGGAATTGCTAGTTGGTACAATTACTCTGGAAATCAGTCTGGTGGTTCCTTAGAAAATTGGACATAAAATAATTATTTTTATGTTCACATAAATTACAAGTTCCTATTATAAACTTCAGTCATGCCACATACCTTTGAAACTTAGCCTTTACTAGGTATGAAATATCACATGTGTGAAAGAAAAAAATTGAATTTGCAAAAATATTTTATAAGTCCTAAAGCTCAGAAATAGTCATTAGATGTTTATGAAATAAAGTTTATGCTGAATTGAATTAGTTTAGCATGTACCATATGGAGAAGGATTGCTTGCTTGTCTTTTCTGACTGGATAGAGTAAGAATTCTGAGATACCAAGGTAAACCAAATGCCTCATTCCTGGAAAGGAATGGACAGATATTCAAGTAATGGTAGCTGTAGACTTACTCTAACATGAATGGGAAGAAAAAAAAAGAGAAAATAGTAATAAAATATTAAAACACAAATTATCACATATTTTATTGATTATAAAAACTACATCTTTGTTAGTATAATATGTTTAAATTTGAGGTTATAATCAATTATATACAGGTTATACAGATTTTCAATTGAAAAGAGTAGTAATAGCAATCATAATTTAAACTGCATTTTGAATACTATATTACTAAAGACCTTGTGATTTTGTGTTAGTATAGTCTTTAATTCAAGTAAAGTAATACTGCAATTGTCTATTAGTTACCGTGAACCACACAAATGGCCACTTTAGCCATGCTTGGAGAGTTTCTGTGTTGATCTTATGAAGATGAATGGAATGAGATGATTGGTGATGTTATATTTCTTTTATCAGACAAAATATAAAGGATCATATGAGATCTAAAGAAGATATAATTGTCTATAGCATTTTCTATAAAAAGAAAGAACAAAAGGAAAATAGTTTAAGTGGATAAATTAGAAGTGAGGTAAAATTTATTATATCCCCCACCCAAATTTATGATACCTTTTGGGGAATAGTTATATAATTTTTATTTATTTTATATTATATGATTATTATTTACACATTTTCCTTTAACCCTGGCATGTGCCCATTTCTTTCAGATAGGCCTTGATGTCATCCAGTAGATTGTGAAATGAATGGAATGAGTAAAAAGTGATCAATATAAATTAAACAGTATAAATGGGAAACTATAATGAAGATTTTATTATGTTATTTGCCTTCCTTAATTTTCACACATGTCTGAAATGGTAATAACTTAAATAACAAACTCAAGGTCACATAATTGTAAATGACAAGGCTTCAACCACTTGTGCTAATTCTAAAATGTAGCACTGGAGAGTGGGAGGTGGGGATGACACGAACACAGGAAATATACGAACACATACATGAATGACCTGTAGGCACTGCATCTTTATTTTGCATGACATAATTGTTAAGTTTTCAAATGTGCATATGGTATTTTTTATTTGTAAAATTAATAATTATCATAATGGGCTTCCCTATTCTCTGGATCTTTTTCTCACTAGCTGTACTTATTTCGAGGTCACAATCAATTGAATGATTATTCAACTGTGAGTCTTTGCAGGTTCATATGTCATTGGCTAAGGTACATACATTTACTAAACTTTTAAATAACTGCCAAAATAACTCACTTTTATTTCAACATGATTTGACAAAATGTTCTGTGTCTCTAATTTTCAGCCTATTCTAATTCTGTTTTCTTTTATTATATGGATGATTGTTAAAATGCACTAAGTTAGACTGGCGATGAAGCCTTCCTCTTTTGTAAAGGTGCTATTTAATGTGGCTTCCTAAATTTTTTTGAGGTCATTTTGGTCCTTTCATCCACATTGAAAAAGGGATAGTATGGGCAAATATATCTGTAAAATTAAATAAATACCACATTATGAAATATACAAATGTAAACTGGTCTTAAACATGATATGCAGCATGGTGAGATTTGCAATAATATGATAATGATGTCTAAAAAAAGAAAGATAGATGTGTATAAGGTTAGAGTGGCAGCATTCAATGCTTTTTCATTTTAAAAATTATTGCATGTATACCTTTGCTTTGCAGATGTGTATGTATACAATTGCGCTCATGTATGAAAGTCATAACATGATTGGTTTTAGGTTCCTTCATTCTACCCTGTATCTTGAATGGATCTCAGTTCATAGGGCAGAGTATCGTACAGATTTATCTACTAAACAATCTTGCCAACTCTACAAACATGTCTTTAAAACTTTTAATTTATTTTAATTTTATAATTACATAATTTTTCCTTTGTTTTCCTCCTTTCCTTTGGTCTCTTTAGAAATTCATATGAGTGTGTTCTCAGATGTGAGCATGTTCTTGCCTCTTAGGCATAAGGTAGAGGTGCCTAGATAAAGTCCGATCAATTGGATTCTTTGATGTGATATCTATTTATTATTTTTTTGTTGTTGATGAAATCATCTGATTTTTAGGAAAGCATGTAGCTAATTTTGAAAATTAGGTAGCAAAATTAAACAATTTTACACTATTAACTATATTTTTAATCCAATAGACCTAAATTTAAAAACAAATTTTAATATTTCTTTATTAAAGCAAGCCTAAATCACCTTGTAATTTAATAAGAAAGTCCCAAGTAGCATAACTCTCCCAACAATTTTTTATGGATAAAGCAATAACTGATTCTTCAAAAAGTATAGGTGTTTTCCAGTGAGAGATCATTAAAAACCTAAAAATATAATAATAGCTTTAATATGATCATCTGGCAAAAGCATACTAAGAACAAATCAACAATTAAGAGAATATTGATGAAGTTAATTTAACATTAATTTTATCTCAAGTTATAAAATTAACCCTATATATGTGATATATATGTGTATGTGTGTGTATGTTTGTGTGTGTGTGTGTATGTGTGTGTGTGTTTTTTGAGACTGGGTTTCTCTGTGTAGCCCTGGCTGTCCTGGAACTCACTGTCTAGACCAGGCTGGTCACGAACTCAGAAATCCACCTGCCTCTGCCTCCCAAGTACTGGGATTAAAGGAGTGCGCCACCACTGCCCGGCTGACATTTATTTTTCCTTACTTACAACCATATTAATTTTTTAAACAGCCCTTTACAACATTATTTAATTCTAACATTATTATTGTTATTAGAAAATTTAGAAAACAATTCTAAAAGAAAGAACAGGAGAAAATAAGACCACATGGTCTGGACTCAATGAGTTTACAGAGGTAACTAGTTTCCATTAAGGTGATTCCTACAGCAAAAGGGAATTATTCTTTCAGATCCATATTCTGTTGACTTAATTGATGCCAAAAAACTCACAGTGCCTATCATAAAAGGAGTAAGAGATAGCTTATTCTGGAACCACTTGAGTAAACCATGGCTTTGAATATCACTCTCTTCTTCCCTTTTCACATTTGCTAATTATTTTAAAATACTATTAAATAAATACAAAGTGATGATGAGGTACTTCAGGAACCTGGTTCAATTTTGAATCCATATATTTGTAGATCCATAATTTTGTAGTGGGCTTAGGTTCCTCTCTGTGCCCAACCACAATCTGTGATGGAATGAATCCCACCATGGGGCTATTTGTAATTTGATATTTTAAATCTTTAAGACTTTCTATTAATATATATCAACTTTATTTCAGTAATGATGTTTTCTTTCTCTATCACATACCAATAACTTTCTGTTTCTATTGTAAAATAAATTTATATGTCAAATAACATTGCTTGAACTTAAACTCAAAGGAGACACTCTATATGGTACAAGCTGTATACAATTTTGAATATGATGAGACAAAGCTCAAGCTTCTGTTTGGTGATAAATCTAGACTTTAAATCATGTGGTTCAATAGGTAAGAGTTCTTTCTATTATTGCAGAGAATCTGGACTCAATTTTCATAATCTACATAGATGCTTATAACAGGGAATCTGATCCTTTCTTTGGCCTCTGAAGGCACCAGGCACATGCATGGTACATACACAGCCATTTAAATCACTCATACACATAAAATAAAAATAAATTAATTTTTAAAATTTTGACTCTTAATCTTTTTGACTGTAAAATATTTAAACTAAGCTGTTAATGTATTGGTTTAATCTGCAGCTTAGTATGTGTTATAGCATCTTAAAAATAATTGTTTTACAGTCATTTGATTGCCTTCTAAACCTTGCCTATCTGAAAATTTGAAATTCTTAGTAGATAGTATTTCATTTCTTCACAAAAGAAAGTTGGAAAGAGTTAAAAATGTTATACAGTTAGGACTCCATTTCTACTGAAGTTTTAATTGATTTTAATTTATGATAAATATAGATGATATATTTGGAGTCCTCCTCATTAAGTAGTTATAAGTAACATCTATACACAAAGCAAGTTAAGCAATCAACAACAACTGTCTCCTATTTATCAAAACCAAGCTACAAATACAAAACTATATGGAGTTGCTACATGGGAGAACTAAAAATAGGTTTGGCCCATGAAATTATAAGTATAAAACGTGTTATTTCGGTTAAGGAAAAAAACATATAAGAAGCGAAATACTGATTTTTAGAATAATAGAAAGCAGAGGATGGAGTGTTCTCTGTGTGCTGAATCAGTCGAAGTGAAACCAGGAGTAAGGAGATTAAAAAGCTCTGACCTTTTATAATTGAAAGACATATGGACAAAGGGATGCACAGGGATTTTTAGTAATTTGATGTACATACCGATTAGACAGCAAAGAGATGACCTGAGCAAGCTGTCCAAAGAATACTATGAACCTTAAAATGAAAGTAGAGACAAATTTGAAAGAGAAAAGATACTTGAGAAGCTAAGAGCCAAGATTCCTGTGCAGTAAAGTACTTGGATTTAAGAAAAATCTCTCATCAGTGTCATAGTGAGCTTAAAATTTAAAATGGGCAGAAATAGCAAAAAATGTGTATTAATAAATTGAGTTATATTTAATCAGAATTATAACCTAGTTTTGTAACAATTTAGAGAACAATGAAAGTATAATGACATTTTAGTAGTTCATTAAAATTGCAAGAAGGTAGACAGTGCTTTTTAAAGAGAGGTAAAGTGATGATTCATCATTAAAGCTACTTATTTTTATTCATTTACAAATATACTTAATACTAACTTCCTTACCTTGGTGAATTATTTATAAAATACTTTATGACTGCTGAGGGAAGGAGGATCAGTTTTTTATCCCATAAACATAATCTTATGCCTAGAAGACAACCCTTAGAACATTAACATATTTGCAAAATGGTGGTCTGCCCAAGGCATTACATAAATGTATGTTTATAGTCTCTAATTATATAACACAATATTATTACATATCATAAAATATGGAAGAAAAACAGTGAACTAAAGAGGAGGAGGTAGAACAGATATGAAGGACTTGCCACATTTATTATATTTTCACGTTCAGTCAAAGTTTAGGCATCCATGTTTATGAGACTTTATGTTGTAGCTTCTGACATTACTATGATACACAATCTCACAGCATAGTCCATGATCTCCCAGCTCTTAAAATCTTGTAGCAGCCCTTTTCAGCAGCATCCTAGATCCTTAGTTGAAGGTATTGTTTTTACATTTTTGCATTAGGACTATGTTCCACAAATCTGCATTTGGATAGGGTGAGGTTTTATGTGATGGTCTCCATCTATTACAAAGAGATATTTTCTTGTTGAAGAATGAAAACTTATATGTTGGTATAAGGACAAATATTTAGAATACAGTTAGGGATTATATTCCTTTAATAAGATGATGGTTGTGGGCCTACTTAGAAAGAGAACAACAATTGATTTACCAATAGCAACTGATTAGTTACAAAAATATACATATACATAATATATAACTTGACAGATTTTATTTAGGAATATATATGTATAAACATATATATGTATAAAATAAATCATTATTAGTGAAATCACATGATGGGTAGTATAGTCAGAATAGACTATCAAAATGAATTTTCAAGTTATTATGGATTTTGATACTAAAACTAAAGTAGGAAGATTTCTATGTACAAATATATTTTTACAGCATACTCACTTAATTTTGAAATATTTCCAATTGCATAAGCCTGTGGTCATAGAGGTGTAAAGGAATAATAGTATACTTAATTTAATCTTGTGTGTATAAGACAAATTGTAAGAGTCTCAATCATGAGCTTATTTCTTTAATTTTGTCCCCAAGCAATGTGTTCTTATATGTTTTTCTGGAATAACTTACATATAAAATGCTCACATTCATGATCTCTGTTCTTTTTTGTTCTAAGTAGCTGCATCCTTCTTTTGTTTTGCTATCCATTGAACATGAGTCAAAGAAAAGTATCTTACTACTAACATTAAAAATTACATGTGTGCTAAGTGTGTCTGTGACAGGATCAAGCAGGCTTTCCTGATTGAGGAGCAAAAAATTATTGTGAAAGTGTTGAAGGCACAAGCACAGAGTCAGAAAACAAATAAATATGCAGCTTTTTTAAGAAATAAAAATCAAGACTTGGAAAAAAATTACCAATTTGATATTTCTGTATGAATTTCACAAATTTAGTAGTACTTTATATTTGAGTTTTTAATCATATTAATCTTTGTGAAGTAACCCATATTTTTCTTTTTAGTGCTAAAAGCATCTCTTGATCAATAGTTTCATAATATATCTATTCCAAATGAAAACATAATTACTATCAATGTTTACTTTCATCTTCAACACATTATGTAATGATTCAATTTGCTTTCGAATTCATATTTGATTTAATAAAAATTCAAATGAAAGTGAGATATTGCAAGAAATGAAACCTATTTCAAAAAGGTTACCTGGTAAAGGCCATATAAGAAGGAGTTCTGAAAAATGGTATTTCTTTTTGTGATTGTGTTTTCATGTGTATGTGCAGCATTAAGAGTTAAAGTGATAATTTTCTTCTAGTATTTTATTACAACACTCAACAAATTCTTCAAATAATACAATGCTTTCCTAGCTAGGCTCCTTTGTTTTCAATTTATATGCCTATATACCTAAAAAGACTAAGAATTAAGTGAATAAAATAAATGAGCATTATTCAATATGTTAATTTGATGTCAAGCCAGAAAGTTCAGAATATTGTTGGAGTTTAATGTATATTCAACACTTCAAATAAACCAATGGAGTCAACTTATTTAGGAGAGAATGTTTATGGAATGCAAGATAATTTACAAATAAAAAATGACAACTGGTTCATAGATTATTACTATTACTGAATTCAAGTGAGAAAAATCATTATTTTGTGAAAATTGTTTTAGTCTCAATGAGAGGGATATCAAGTCCTTTTGGAGTGAGATTTTCAGTACATATCTATCTATCTATCTATCTATCTATCTATCTATCATCTATCTATCTATCATTTATCTACCTATCTGTCAATCTATAAACTTTAAAGGAATAATCCAATTCTGAGGGATTTTTGCATTATGATGCATTATCACAAGAAACAAACAATGTTTATTAATATCTTAACCGTATTCAGAACTATTTTTCCATTATTTGAAAACAATTCAAACTGAGTATCAGTGAAAAGGTACACTTGTTTTGATGTATTACCTGGATAGCAAAATTACTTGCAAGATATTTAGACATAAGATTTATCATGAGAAAAATATGCTGAAATCAAAGGAAAACATTTGTATTTTATGGTTATTTATAATGTTTGATCACCAGTGATTAGAGTATATCATTGTGATAAAGAATAGCATTGGTTGTTTGTTTTTGGTTTATTGAAACATACATATTTTCACCATGTAACCCCTGGATGATCTGGATATAGTTAAGCAGGCCAAGACACCCTTGGATTTCTTCTGTCTTTGAACCCCAGCACTGAGATTACAGGCATGTGCCAACAAACATAATCCAATTGTTCACAATTGAAGATTGTTTTGCCTTGATGCTTGAGAATAATTCAGATAGATAATGTTTTCACTCATTCTGAAGTCCACATGAAGTTTGAAAGCAAGTGTACATTTTGTGGTGATTATTTCACTTGTATTTTGATTTTATATAATTAAAATATTATGTCCATTATTTAGTTTGTTTGTGTGACAGCGTGGGTGCACATATGCATACCACAAAGTGCGGAAGCCAGAATAGGAGTGAGACTCCTCAAAACTGGAGTTACAAGCATCGATGGGTTGCCTGACCTTTCGCTTGAGTTCTGGGATCTGAACTCATGTCCTCATGATTGCACAGTTAGCACTCTAGCCTTGAGTTGTCTATCCCTCTCTCATCAGTTATGTTTTATTAAAATATGCATCTCATGCTTTGTAGGTGGTGTATGTGGGTTTATATTTGTCTTCACATGGTGTCTGAGATTGAGTGAAACATCTTTTCCTAGTAAAACTAAGCATAGGATTCATTGGAATAATACTTGTTATTTTGACTCTGTGGCATTGGAACATAAGGTGAGCAGTAAGCAGCAGTGTAAGAAAGTTAAAGGTAATTAACTTTAATGATCTAAAGAGTAGGCAGGTATATTGGTAATGCCAATTTTTAACATAATTGGTTGTAAACTTGGCTTTAAAAATGAATGTCTTATAAGCTGTTTTATTCAAAATAGGGCTGCTATAAGGACTGTGGGGTAAGGCATTTGCTGTCAAGGCTGACCCTAGATAAGTTCCTGAGACTCATATCATGGAAGGTGAGGGTTGAATTCTGAAAGTTGTCTCTAGTGCCATATGCACACCATGGTATGTGTGTTCCCAATACAAAGTAAGAAAGTTCAAAACTTAAATAAATAAAATGCTTTTTTCTATTCAGGAGATTTAAGCATCACTAAATACTATAGTGAGAATTTTGTTTGTTTGTTTGTTATTTTCAAGACAGGGTTTCTTGGTGTAGCCCTGAATGTCCTGGAACTCACTCTGTAGACCAGGCTGGCCTTGAACTCAGAAATCTGCCTGCCTATGCATCTCAAGTACTGGGATTAAAGGCATGTGCAACCACTGCCTGGCTATAGTGGGAAATATTTTTAAGTCCTTAATTTTCACAATGTACAATGCTAATACATTAGACAATCCAAACAACATTTAATATAAATTATCTTTTTATAATAAAATCTTAGAAAAAACTCTGTATAAGTTATTAGTCATAAGCATATATTTTGATGTCACTCAGGAATGTGCCTCAGAGTGGAGAGGCCACATTATATGGTGATTATGCATTTAAAGTTTGTATGCCTTTCAAATCAATCCTGAAGTTATTATTTTACATTTTTCCAGAATTGAATTATGACATTTGTTTCTTACAATTTTCTTCAAGTTCAATACTTGAAGTTGTTTCTGCTCCTTCTAAGAAGTGTGTGGTACTCCTCACTTCTTATATTAGTCAGGGTTCTCTAGTCACAGAATGTATGGAATGTTTCTCTAGATTAAGGGAATTTATTGTGATGACTTACAGTCTGTAGTTCAGTTACCCGAACCAAGATAAGTTGTGAATAGGAAGTCTAAGAGTCTAGTAGTTGCTCAGTCCCATAAGGCTAGTTGTTTGAGGAGGTCTTCTGAAGAAGTAGATTCCAACAGATGTGCTGGTAAGTAAATGCAAGCAGGTGAAGAAGAGTGACTCTTCCTTCTTCCAATGTCCTTATTTAGGTCTCCAGCATAAGGTGTAGCCCAGATTAAAGGTGTGTACCCCTATGCCTGGATCATGAAGGCTGACCTTGAATTTAGAGATCTCTTTGCCTTAGTCTCCTGGGATTAAAGGTGTGTACTACCTTGCCTGAGCCTAAACTTTTCATGGCCACTATGCCTCAAGATCTCCATGTCATGATCCAGGTGAGAAACCTGTGTCTTTCAGCCTCAAGATCTGGATCACAGGTCAGCTCATTGATTCTAGATTGTAGTTCATTCCAGATAGAGTCAAGTTGACAAGCAGGAGTGGCCATTATACCTCTATAATCTGAAATTCCATAATGACTATCATTTAATTTAATTATCTGACAATATACTTGCTATCTCCAAGTAGCCAACCACCTATCTATCAATCTATCATTGGTTTGTCTGCCTTTCAGGAATTTCTAGTTGAGGGTCAGTTCCAAACATTTTCTCACTTTTTGAGGAATTTATATGAAATTCATATCTTAGATTTACTTGCATATTTTGATAAATGTTCTTAAACTTCTATGGTTTGAAACCATGTTTTCCACTCAGGAGGTTTTTTTTTTTTTACTTCTCTTAATAATGTTTAAGACCATATCCTTTAAATTTCTTGGCTCTCATTTTCCTTTCATTTTTTTTTATTAAAAGAAAAATTATAAATTAATGAGCATTAGGTTTTGTAGGTTTCTGTATTCACATAAAGCTTCTAAAATAAGGTAAGTCATTCAAACTAATTTTAAACTTTCTTCTCTTTCTTTACAATTTTTATAGATATGTTTTAGCAGTCTATTTAAAGTCAATATTTATTGAACCATTTTCATTGTTTTGTCCTAAGCATTTTAAGAGGTTTTTACTTTCATATATATATTTTTTTTTTTCAACGTACGTTGTATGGTCCTTCAAAATTGCATAAAACACTGGTGTTTAAGATTTTGTCTAATCCTAAGAAACAATTTTCTACCATTGGAATGGCATTACTTCTGCTGACATGTTTTCAAAAGCTATTTCCCATGACTGATTTAAAATTCCTCTCTGATGCTGTATAAAAAGTTCCAAGACTCATAATTTTATATTTTCAGTGGTAGATGTTTTCATCAGCAAGTAAGAAACAAAACTTCTTGTCATGTTATTTGCAAATAGAAAGGTTCCTATTACTCATGAAGCCATTGTGGATTTTTTGGTTGGATGTAATTTCTTACAAGCACACTATCATCTCAGGCCTCTGGTCTTGTAAAATTTTCTTTCTTTGGCTTTGGATAGTTGCAGCACCCAGGCAATAACTTGAATATTTATGGTGAAGTTTCATAATGACAGTGTGTGCCTTTTCTATGCAGCATTGTCTATTTTGATGCCTTACCAACAAATCCAATCTGCTTTGCTTTTTCAAAACAACATTAGATTATTTTAAATCATGTCTTAGGCTTTGTGTGCCCATCAGCCATTATTTCCTAATGAAAATTCTGGTGATGAAGGATGGGTACAGTTATATCACTCACAATGTTTTTCTTCTCTCAGAAGGTGATAGCTTTCTAATTTTAGGGCCAGGGTCTTGAAACTCACTTATTTGTTTTACTTATATATCTGTTTTTTTTTTTTTTTTCAAGAAGAAATTTTGTTATCTTTTTCCATATCATAAGTATGTTAATAAAATTTGGCATGTGGGTGCCTTTGATGTTTCAATCTTTTATAAAGATCTGTAATGAACATTGCATGCAAATTCTCTGAATTCTTAACTTACACTTGTGTAAGAAATACCTGCCCTTCAGCCAGAGAAGTCAAACTTCTATCAAGCCCAATCTGAGCATTTGCCTTATATAAACATTGACTAAATGTTGAGGTGTAGACAAGCATGTTTCATCTACATCTAACTACCATGTTCTAGCATGAATGCTACCTTCTGGTCTGTGGAGCAGGAAGCTGGCTATGGCCTCTTGTTCTGAAGGATGACTGATCAGTGGATTTTACTTCCCTTAGTTAAATTTAGATAAGTGTGATTTCTCTATAGTTTATATTTCAGTAGATGAAGTTGAATTTTATTCTTTGAGAACTTATTAATGTTTCAAACAATTAATGTTTCTTGGATTTTACTTGTTTGGTAAGAGAAACAGGGGCTATTATTCTTTAAATTTATTGGTTATGTGAGAGTGTTTATCCTAAATTTATACTTTGTTTTTGTCATGCAATTTTCTATATAGGCGCTGTGGCACTCCCCTTTATGAGTAACAGTATTTAGGCAAAGACTTACAGATCTCTGAGTTTCAGGCTAGAATGGTTACATAGGAATTTCTATTCAAGGATATATATCCTGACCCTGTATCTAGTATCATATATGACACATTGTATTCTATATCTATATCTAATATATATATGTATGTATATTTTTTATTATCCATTTAAATTTAAAGGAAATATATGTATTATATGTGCCATACAAATTCTGTGTATAAAACTAGATTTTATGTAATATCCATATTAATAAGTATAATATACTTTAAACATTTTAATATGCTAAAGCTAGGGCCAGAAAGATGCTATTTTTTAATTTTAACAGACTCAACTAGAAAATAATGGATAATCCAAAGTCTGAAAGTGCACATATAAAGCAAAAATAGCTTAGTGTTCCATGTCCTTTGTTTTCTTGAAAACTGATTTTTGTTCATACAGTATATTCTGATTATTGCTTACCTTTCCTTAATCCCTCCAAGATCCTCATATGTCTTTATGTGTATGGGGTGTGGGAGTGGGTACATGCATACACATCCCCATATCTTCATATATATATTTTAAAAAAAATAAAAAAATATGTATTAGTGTATGGGTGTTTGTGTACACTTATGCTCATGTGCAGGTGCCCTCTGAGGCATAAGATCCTGTGGAATTGAAGATAAAAGCAGGAGTGAGCTTCCTGACATTGGTGTGGGAAATACAACTCAGCTGATCTTTGCAAGGACTCTATGAGCTCTTAACTGCTAAGACAAATCCCTAAATTTCAGTGGGCCAATTTAATTATATATTTTTCTGACTTTTAGCTATGGTTACATAATAAACTTGATTCCTCTTTAATCTATAGTATTTGTAAAGTAAACATTGATGTTTAATCATAAAAAAGTCATATTAACAGAACATTCAGCTTAGGAGTTTGCTACACATTAATGAGGCCAATTTTAACTATCTATAGACTTAAACTAGTTCTTATATTTCTATGATCAAATATATATATGCTCTAATGCCTAATCTAATAAAAAGATATAAGTACATAACTTTGGAAAGGATAATGTTTACCTGACTTTTAATAAAAGTGGAAAACTATCTTTTATTTTCAATTTTTTAAAAATTTCATAATGCACTAGAAATTTACAGAGGACATGCATGTATTTCATTTCACATTTGGTCAAAATCAGTTGGTTTCTACAGCCCTCGGTTGTGTTTCTACATGTTCCAGAGACAAAAGGATCACAGCTGTAATCTATCAAATCAGACCGGTAAACTGCTTGGCTCCTCCTATGTCCACCCTGTGCTCTTTTGATTTGAATTTTGTTTGTATTCTAGGGATGTCCTCATTATTGCCCCAACTCTTATTTGTAAGTTACTTATTCATGTAACATTTCTAAATAACACAAAATGATAACAATATTGAAATCTTTTTTGATTTGTCTTAATCTTTTTTTTTTTTCTTTACAATTCAGTAATTATCCCCTTCCAGGTCCACCCTCATACAGTTCTTCATCCCATTTCTCCTCTCTGGTCTCCAAGAGGATGTCCTTACCACCCACTCCATTTAAAGAGTCCATTGTAGTATTTAGTATAGAAGTCTATGTTTTAATTTTTCTTGGGGAGCTTGGAAAGCCTATTTTTATCATATTATACTTTCATATTTAATTTATGACTTCTATATTTGTCTACTAGCATTTAATTTTCCCATTTTCCTTTTATTTTTATTTTTAATTTATTTATTCATCTTTTAATTTTGAGACAGTCTGGTCTAGTTCAATTAGTGTTTTTTTGGTTTTTTTGGTTTTAAATATATGATATACTGAAAATTCCTTATGATGGCCTTAATTTCATTTTAAGAGAGAACAGAGTGGCACATGGAATACACTTTCAATCTGAAGCTCACTTTTCAATAATATGCCCACCTATTGTATTATTTAATAGATTTCTTCTCTTTACATGTCATATTTATTTTATGTTTATTCTCTTTCTTCTTTTTTTATAAATTTATGTTTTTACATTACAGATTTTATTCCCCACTCAAGTCCACCATTCAACTGTTCCACATCCCATACCTCTTCCACACCACTGTCTCCAGGAGGATGTCTTCACCTCCCTTCCTCCCCACTTGTAATCACTTTCTTCTTCCTCCCAAGTATGACTGAGGCATCCTCACTTTGGCCCTTCAGCTTGTTGACATTTGTGAGTTCTGTGGACCTCATCTTGGGTATTTTTTGGTTTTTGGCTAATATCCACTTATTAGTGAGCACATACCATGCATATTGTTTTTAGGTCTGAGTTACCTCACTCAGGATGATATTTTCCAGTTCCATCTGTTTGCTGACCAAACTCAGGATGTCCTCATTCTTAATAGCTGAGTAGTATTCTGTTGTGTAAATGAACCACATTTTCTGTATCCATTCTTCCATTGTGGGACATCTGGATTCTTTCCAGCTTCTGGCTATCAAGGCGACAATGAACATAGTGGAACACATGCCAGCATGGCATGGTGAGGCATCTTTTGGGTATATTTCCAAGAGTGGTATTGCAGGGTCTTCAGGTAGATATATTTACAATTTTCTGAGGAATCTCCAAATTGATTGCCAGAGTGCTTGTACCAGTTGGCAATCACAACTGCAATGGAGAAATGTTCCTCTTTCTCCTCATCCTCACCAACATGTGCTGTCAGCTGAGGTTATGATCTAAGCAATTCAGACTGGTGTAAGGTGGAATCTCAGGGTCATTTTGATTTGCATTTCTATGATCACTAAGGACTTTGAACATTTCTTTAACTGTTTATCAGCCATTCCAGATTCCTCTGTTATAAATTCTCTGTTTAGTTTTATACCCCATTTTTTGATTGGGATGTTTGGTTTGTTGGTGATTAGCTTCTTGAGTTCTTTATATATTTTGGATATTAGCTCTCTATAGGATGTAGGGTTAGTGAAGATTTTTTCCCAATCTGTAGGTTGTTGATTTGTCTTATTGACTATGTCCTTTGCCTAACAGAAGCTTTCCATTTTCATGAGGTCCCATTTATCAATTCTTGATCTTAGAGCCTGAGCCAATGGAGTTCTCTTTAGGAAAGTTTCCCCTCTGTCAATGAGTTCAAGTTTCTTTCCCACTTTCTCTTCTATTAGATTCAGAGGTCCCTGATCTACTTGGACTTGACCTTTGTACAAGGTGACAAATATGGGTCTGTTTTTATTTTTCTACATACAGGCAGCCAGTTAGACCAGCACCACTAATTGAAGATGGTTTCTTTTTTCCTTTGTGCATTTTTGGTCTCTTTGTCAAAGATCAAGTCCATAAGTGTGTGATTTATTTCTTGGTCTTCAATTCTATTTCATTGATCAACATGCCTGTCTCTGTGCCAATACCATACAGTTTTTTTTTATCACTATTGCTCTGTAGTAAAGCTTGAAGTCAGGGACAGTGAGTTCCCCAGCTATTCTTTTATTGTTAAGAATTGTTTTCACTATTCTAGGATTTTTGCCTTTCTAGCTGAATTGGAGAATTGGAAAATCTAGATGAAATGGATGGTTTTCTAGACAGATATCACATACCAAGGTGAAATCAAGAGCAGATAAACTATCTGAACAAGGAAATAGAAGAAGTCATTATAAACCTCCCAACTAAAAAAAAGCCCATTGCCAGATGGATTTAGTGCAGAATTCTACAAGCCCTTCAAAGAAGATCTGATACAAATATTCCTTAAACTATTCCATAAAATAGAAACAGAAAGAATACTACCAAACTCATTCCTGAAGCCACAATTACTCTGATACCTAAACCACACAAGGACCCAACCAAAAAAGAAAACTTCAGACCAATCTCGCTTATAAATATTGATGCAAAAATACTCAATAAAATTCTTGCAAACCAAATCCAAGAACACATCAAAATCATCATTCACCACGATCAAGTACACTTCATCCAAGGGATGCAAGGTTGGTTCCATATATGAAAATCCATTAACTTAATCCACTATATAAACAAACTCAAAGAAAAAAATCACATGATCCTCTCCTCTCCTTAGATGCAGAAAAAGCATTTGACAAAATACAACACCCCTTAAGGTTAAAACTATTGGAGAGATCAGATATTCAAGGCTCATACCTAACCATAATCAAAGCAATTAACTGCAAACCAACAGCGAATATCAAATTAAATGGAGACATACTTGAAGCATTCCCACTAAAATTGGGGACAAGAAAAGTATGCCCACTCTCCCCATATCTATTCAATATAGTACTTGAAGTGCTATCTAAAACAATAAGACAATAAAAAGAGGTCAAGGGGATACAAATTGGCAAAGAAGAAATAAAGGTATTACTATTTACAGATGATATGATAGTATACATATGCAACCCCAAAAATTCTACCAGAAAACTTCTCCAGCTGATAAACAACTTCAACCAAGTGGCTAGATATAAAATTAACTCAAATAAATCAGTAGCCTTCCTTTATACAAATGATAAACAGGCTGAGAAAGAAATAAGGGAAACAACTCCCATCACAATAGCCACAAAAATTATAAAATATCTTGGAGTAACTCTAACCAAACAAGTGAAAGACCTGTATGATAATAACTTCAAGTCTCTCAAGAAAGAAGCTGAAGAAGATCTCAGAAAATGGAGAGATCTCCCATGCTCATGGATTGGGAGAATTAATATACTAAAAATGACCATCCTACCAAGGGCAATCTACAGATTCAATGTAATCCCCATCAAAATCCCAACACAATTCTTCAAAGACATGTTTATTTTCTTGATCATTGTTTAATCTATTAAGTGTCCCTTTAACTTTATTAACTTCACTAACATAATGATCACTTGTAGATTTCTTTGGCTCATGTTGAAATTTTTATATATTAATTTGACTGTGATAGTTGTAGATTTTTGAAACCTTTTTTATTTTTCAAACAATTATATTACCCTTGTTTTATAAAATAAATAGGTTTTATAAATTTCTAAATGTATTAATTATATATGTTTTAGAATATTTGTTCTTCAATTTATTCTGCCTGTTTTCTTTTAATATACAATCTTTTCTGTATGTCACATTGTCTGTATTAAGTCAGGCACATACTCAGAGAGTAATGTAAACTTTATGAAAATTAGATTGTTTTAAGACAACAATCAATATAATGCATAAAAAGTGCTTAAGTTTTACCCTGTACTGCTTGCCTCTAATCCTACTATTTCAGGGCCAAAGCTGGTTAATAGTCATATATTCATAGACAGCTTGATACACATTGTTGGATTTTGTCTCATAAACACTAACTAATTAACTATTTAAACAGATCAATAAATAACATTGGGAAAACAATTGACTGACAATTCAGAAGAGACAAAATTTAACACCAGGAAAAAGGTTCACTTGGTTAACCAATAAAGTTTATTTCCAACATGTCCCGTGTTCTGGGTTTGATTTTCAGCACTAAAGAAGTTAAAAATAAAGAAACATCGAAGGGATGTTCAGATGAAGGAAGATATAGATTTGCTGCTATCCAAACTACAGGTGCTTCCTGCAATTTTTTTCTCCTATTAAATTAGCATACTGTGAATATGTGCGATAAAGAATACATATTATTCTTCATTTAGTTATTACTTATTAGTATTTGTTATTAGTACACAATAATAGATCTCATATATGTATTTTTATCATATTCACATAAGCTCTCATTGTTCCCCTTCTGTTCCAGCTCACTTAATCCTCTTCCTTTTCTTACCTCACATTTCTTCTATTGCCATCAGCTAATTAAATTACTAATTACCTAACACCAATGAATTCATTTGATTTCCAAGATTTTTTTCACTAAAGTTGTCCCTGGATGTAGAATTATTTACATGAGTATGGGCTTCTACCATCCCTTTCTAAAGAATCATTAGCTGCCAATGCAAACCCAGGGAGAGGTAGGGCCTATTGAGGCCCTCCAACCAGCTATCATTGTTTGCCTAGGGATGAGAAGGCATATAGAAACTCTCTCTTTTATTTGTTTCACATTTCCCTAAGAATAGAGGTGTTTAAAACAAGTAATCAATAATGACTAATCTAGGGATTAGAGAAATATCTGATAGTTTGTCCTATCTTGCTATTGGGAAAAATTTACCATCTATCTATCTATCTATCTATCTATCCATCAAACTGTGTGTATGCTTGTGTGTGTGTATGTATGTATGTATGTATGTATGTATGTATGTATGTATACCAACTCCAAAGAAAGACACCATTGATGTCCTTTGAGTAAGATCATTTATGAATATGTAAGAAAGGTATCTATTATGTCACAGATTTTGTATCTCTTTTGCTTCTAAGGAAACATAAATTAAGGAAGAGTAAAATTCTTCAAGACTCTGTTTGTATGGTTAGTTTGTCCTAGCAAAATCTACCTCCCATCTTGGTCTAGAAGATTCTACAGATGCTGCTTCTTCTACTGTTTCAGGTGCTGATTATAGTTTGTAGGAACAGGTCTTCCATCCCACATTTTCCAACATAACTGTTAAGTTCTCCTGCTTGATATCATGTTAGCAAAACGATTTCCCAAGGTTTGATGGAATGCACTGTATCAAATAAAAAGTTGTACTGTCCTTGATAAGAAATTCCATAAGCATGTTTCTAGGAGTAGTCTAAAGTGAATTCTTGCATATGTTACTATCCTTTGTGCAGCAAAGTCAAGGAAGGGAGGCTAAAGTTTCTTCTTCCTTGACAGCATTCCTAGAAGAATCCTTGAATTTCAACTTACTGAATAGCTGGCTTTAAAATAATTATCATTGAAATTCCTTTCAGTAGATTGTTTTAAAATGTTAACTATTTTCAGTTTATAATTATTGAATTATTCTCTGATTATATGAAACTCATTATATCTATATTAAATATGTTTCATGGATTTTCAAAATCTACAATAACAGGTAACATTGATAGGTAACTCAAGCAACATTGTCACTATCATCATTGAGAGACATCCTAGTACATTTTATTAATGCTTTGGACATAGCCCTAATCATCACAATCCAATGGGTCCAGAGTCTGCCTCCAATGTTCATATTTATAAAAACTGTTCTTCAAGAGATGAACGTTTTAACCTTTGTATTATATTTTCACTAAAATATCAAAAACCATTTTCCATTGTATAAATCATAATGTAATTTTTTGATGAAATTCAGCTTAATTGCAACCTTGTGGTTTTCAAATAAACTAAACTGATGCAAGAAGTCTTTGTGAGATAAAGACCACATTGAGTCACACAATGAGAGCTACATGTCTAAGTATTCACTCATTCAATACAAAGCATAGGTTTGGAGGATGTTGGAGAGAATTCACCATGCTTTTCATGGTTGATTGTGCAGCAATATTCTGTATTGAAGGAGAACAAGACAACAGTAATAAACCTTCTGGGTCATTGGCATCAAACTCAATAGAGAAAGTAAAGTAGCAGGATGGAGAAGAGAAAAAGACTAAAACTAAAGCAGATGTGAAATATAACTGTGAAGCTGCCTGTTTTGGAAGAATGTGAAAGAAGACTAATATAAAGGACAGTTTTGGAAAATGAAGACTGTGAGATATATATATATATATATATATATATATATATATATCACAGAAATATATAGATATAGATATATAGATATATCTATATCTATATATAGATATAGATATAAATATATATAAATATATAAATATAAATATATAAATATATATAAATATTTAATATAAATATAAATATTTATATATATTTATATATAAATATATATAAATATATATAAATATAAATATATAGATATATAGATATAGATATATAAATATCTAATATTCCTAAATATAGTTTTATTGGTCTAAGTAAAGTTACTTGTATGTTTATTTCATGGCTAAGCTTTCATCACTGAGCAAACAATTGTCTTCTTCCCATGAGAAGACAACCTTTCCCACTCCCAGCTTTCCACAGTTGCCTGCGTTTCCTTGTATATAGTTCAAGCTTCATGTACTTTTCCCTTTCCAGTTCAGGATATTCATCAGTGGTACCTTGTTCAGCTAAAGTTTAGGTGATAATGTTGGTGAGACTTTATGGCTGTAGATCTGCCATTACAGTAGATATCATTATGGGTATAGCTCCTACCATTACAGTAGACACCATCTCACAGAAACCTTTCTGATCATTTTGCTTTTACAATCTTTCTGGCAGCTCCTCTGAAATGTTTCCTGAGCTTTAGGTGCAGGCGAGTCTGTATATATACCAGTTGGGACTTGGCTCCAGATCTCCATATTTTCCTCAGTTGTGATTTTCTATAATGATCTTGTCTATAGTAAAATGCATTTCCTTGATGAGGGGTAAAGAATGTACTTATCTTTAGGTATATGGACAAATTTGTTTAGATTTTTGTTAGAGAGTATGATGTTTTAGTAAGTTAGGGATTGTGGATTCTCTTCAAATAACAATGACTTCATTTGCACTGAGTAGTCAGCTACTGTATTAGCCAAGGTTCTCTACAGAAACAGAACTGATAGAATAATGTTTATTATTTATACATTGTCTATCTATCTATCTATATATTTGATATAATATATATATAATTTTAATAGTTCTTTTCCTCTGACTAATATACTAATACAGTAGCTGAGATTATGTGTATATACATATATATATATATATATATGCATGTGTATGTGTGAGTACACACATATGTGTGCATGTACATGCCTGTTTGTGTAGCTCCTGATGTTATTAGTAGACACTCTATATCATGGAATTTATTAGAGTTGTTTACAGGTTCTGTGGTCCAGCAGTTCTAACAATGGCTGTCTACCCAAAGAAAGTCAAGGAATCCAGTAGATGTTCAGTTCATGAGGCTGAATGTCTCAGCTAATCTTCAATATACTCCTGAGTGCTGTGTCCCATGTTTCTTTGACTTCATTGTTAGAATATCAAATGCCTTCTTCAGTCTTCTGTGGGCACCAGACTTACATGAGATACATAGATTGATATACATGTAGTAAAAACACCAAACACATAAAATAATATTTTTAAAAGGAAAGTTTTAGAGAAAAGAGAAAATTTTCTTAATAGTTTGACCAAATATTTTAATATCTTGATTAAAAAACTTTTATGTTCAATATCTAATATTACTGTATCAATATCATGAATTTTTCAGTAAAGGTATTTCTTTTTTGAAATATTGTTCACTTGGTTAATAAATATTGCAAGAAAAGTAGTACAAACTCATAGCAGAGTTAATTATTTTAAATATAACAAAATATACAATAAAAATACAACCAACCAAAAAAATCTACAAGTCAGATTTTGCACTAAAATAGTTTTAGAATGACAGTCATACATTTAAAAAAATTTATACTCAAGGTTTCTGCTAAGAATTAGGTAATTTATTATGAAACTGCTATATATCCGATTGGTACCAATTATGCTTTATGAACCTTTTATCACTATAAAAATTGAAAACACCCTGATAAATATTCCTGAAAATTATATTGCTTATAATAGTTATATGTAATTTTACAAAGACAGTACATTACAAGTATTGTGGTCTTTATCTTCAACATCCAGAGGAATGATAGCATTTGGAATATATCACCAGATTATCATACTTTCTTTATTAGCTCTTACTCTAAGTTTGCTACATGTTTTTGTACATCAGCACATGCTTAAGGTTTAACACATTAAAGGCTTTTTTGTGTGAATCCTTGTTTCCTAGAAATTACATCCTTCATGTTTGTTAAGTTTAAATTTTAAACTAAAGCTGTTGTTTAATGCAAGCACATGGCTTTTTCAAAAATAGAATAGACCAAAGTTTTCACCAAAGATTCAACACTAGATTATAAGGCTAGAAAGAGAGAAAGAGGAGGGGGGAGGAGGAGAGAAGAAGAGGAGGAAAAGGAAGAGGAGGAGGTAGGAGGAAGAAGAAGAAGAAGAAGAAGAAGAAGAAGAAGAAGAAGAAGAAGA